>JABSTT010004327.1:0-22838 GCA_013339685.2 Hyalomma asiaticum | reverse complement strand
CCATCGGCATCAATATGGCTGCCTCCTACGTGCTTCGGGCCTAGCTGCCATTACCACCCTTCCATGTGCCGCAGTTTGTACATGTGCCGAACAGCTTGTGCACCACCTGTGTTCACGTTCTGTGTTCACTTCATCAGCATGGAAGTGTCAACTCCGAAGAGTCGACGAATGCACCATGGTGCCACATTTAAAAAAAATTCCACGCATATCCAGGGAGTGAATGATGATGAGTGGGCGAAGCTCCGGAGTTTCATCGGTAAAAACCGTGAATCTTCCGTGAATTTTGCCCAGTACATCATCAAAGACATGACAAACACTGTGTGTATATACAGTAGAATCTCGATGATACGAATTCGTAGGGAGCACGTCAAATATTCGTACCATCCCGAATTCGTATAAACCAAAACAAGTTAAAGCTGATCATGAAGATGAATAAGAACTTTATTGGGGTCAACTACTTCTTGCTGAAAAAGCCCATGATGTTCTTTTGAACTTTTTGAACTTCGCTGTCCCTCAAGAAAGCCGCCTGAAAGTAATAAAACCATGCTGCGGTTTCTTCACTCAAGCTGCCGGTGCTTAGGTGTGACGCAGTACACAGAGGCATCAAGGTTTTCCGACGTTGACTGTAGGAGATCACACTCACCGCCATCTTCATCATCACTCTCAGACTCGGTATCCTTTGCCTCATCAACCAATTCTTCGACGGAACGCAGCCCACAGGTCGCTACGTTGTCATCTGCGGTGACGAAGTCTCGCGCCGAAGCTCGAGTTTCAAGGTTCTCCCAACCCTTGATGTGCAAATCGTCGTCAGGCTCTTGGTTTTCTTCCGTCGGAGCCGCATCCGATTCCGCAAAAAATCCACACTTGCGAAAGCAGTTCGCGATCGTGTCCTGGGTCACATTATCCCAGGACATGGCCAAGAAATGTAACGCGTCAAGCAGGGTAATCTGCAAGTTTTCATCCTTGCGCTCAATTTTCGTCAGAAACCTCCGCACAAGCAATCCCTTGAAATGGTGTTTCACATTTCGGATTATTCCTGCATCCAGCGGCTGTAGACGGCTCGTGGTGTTTGCGGGCAGGAACCTTACAGTGACATTGCTGAAGTTGCAGTCTTTGGGATGGGCGGAACACTGGTCGACGAAAAGCAATATTTTTTGTTCTTCCCTCCCATTTTCCGGTCCAAAGTCGTAAGGAACTCGCGTAAAAAAATCTGCAGTAAAAATTCTTAGTCATCCGCTCGCGTACGTGAAGCGGTCATTTTGCGCGTTCGTATCATCTGCAATGGCTGGGGAAGCTGTTCGTATAACACCGAATGACGGCGCATTTTATACAACGTAGTCCGTCCAAAACAACATTAAATTCGTATCATCGCGAAATTCGCATCAACCGTAATTGTATCATCGAGATTCTACTGTATAAAAGAAATTTTTTATTCGTGAGCCGTGATTTTCCGTTTTCGTATTGGAGCCGTGTTTTCTTCGTTGGTCCCACTCATGCCCCACATTTCCCACTCATGCATGTCACACACACGATGTCATTTATGCTCCTGGTCTTTATGAGATTCCTGCACTCTCACGTCGTAGATCGTGCTGAGTTCTGAATTTAGTTAACGCGCACGCTACAAATCCTTATGGTTCAACTACACACAAGTGAAATCTCCCACCGGCACTTCATTGCAAGTGAAGATCCAATGCCTATATATATATATATATATATTAGTGTTTTTTGTCTGTTTTAGATGGTGCTGGTGAAGAACATGCAGTGACCTTTCCTGATGAAGGCCGGACCACCGGCCGAAACGTTGAAAGTAAAAAAGTTCTTGCACGTTCGTCCGTTTCTTCAAAACTGCTTATATATATATATATATATATATATTATATATATATATATATATATATATATTTGGGTGGCCGGTGAACGGTTCTCCAGCGCGAGCAGTCGGTGGATGGGGCGTGGTGCACGATAGATTCTGCCATGGTTATCAAGGCTTCAAGAAGTGTGGTATCTCAAATGCCACGGACAGCACCGAGGATAACTGCTTTGGGCTGTTGCCAGCGACAAGGAGTTGTCCAACAGCGATAACGACCGAGTGCTCAGGCGACTCGTGTCGCCGTAGTGACGAATGTTAGCGGCAAGATACGCCGTTTACTTTTGTGCATTTATTTTATTGTACCTGCACGTGCATTAGAAATAAATATTTCTTTTTCTGAATGTGAGATGGTTGATTACTAAGGACTTATTTTTTTCTGTGTCAAGAAAAATGGGTGTGCATTACAATAGATGTTTGACTTCTTTTTTGGTCACGGAAAACAAGTGCACGTTACAATCAAGGGCACGTTAGATTCAAGTAAATACGGTATGCTGTTGATCTCAGTCTGCCATCAGCATGCTTGCAGACTCGTGGAAGGCTGTAACGCAAGAGACTCTTCGGAACTGTTTTCACCATGCGGGCTTCCCACTCAACACAGAGACAGTTAGCTCACCCGAAGTGGACAGCGTGTGTGATGAACTTCCATCCGCGGACGTTGCCTTTGGCAACCTGCACGCTGCCAGCACTTTGATTCCAGTCAGAATAACCTCTGAGGGCATCGCCGACGCTGATAAAAAGTTCCGAGCTCTGCGCAGAAGTGACTGACGACGAAACCATCTGTCAAGTTACGGAGGATTCCGACGACTCCCACACCGAGAACAAAGAGTCGGCGCCTGCACAGCCAATGAACTTGGAGTTGATGCGAGCACTGCTAGCGCTGGCCAATCTTTATTATATATATATATATATATATATATATATATATATATATATATATATATATATATATATATATGAACGGCTCTTTTCAGAGCCACCTCAACAATGCATTCGCTAAATTGCGATGGGAATCTAGTACTCTGGCCATGACCCTCCTCGTCAGAGAAAAATGCTTTTAAAAAGGTGCGTTTCCAGACTGCACTATTGTCCAGATGTTTTCGTGGTCCCTTGGGAGTCCGGGAAATCTGATGTCGACTGGAGTACACTACTGCACTTCCATTTTTTTTTTCCTTTTTCACTGCGTTTCACTTTGCTCCCTCTTTTATTGTTTACTCCTTTTATAGCTCCACTATCTTTTTTTGCGCTCGGTCCACAGAAGGTAGTATTCGCTGAGGTTCTCAGATTTCCTCCGTATGGGAAATGGGATGTTGAACGAGCATTACAAGGGAATAAAATATGGCCTCGCTCCACTGTTGGAGGGTTGCTCTGTGAGCTAAGTGGACTATGTGTTTTCATACATGATACAGTGGGCCTGCTGATACATTCAAGCCTGCTGTGTTGCCATAGGTTTCTCTCCCTGGCGACTCATCTGCCTTTAGTGTGATACACTTTTGTGCTGGCCTTGCATTTTGAATGTAGCATTCTTCTTTGAACAAGGCGGAATGATTTGACCGTGCAGTTTCATTAGTTGTGTTCAAAGTTCACTGATGTCCTCAAATGCGCAAACTGTGCTTTATCGCGTATGCTCACCGTTGATTAGTGTTTTTTGTCTGTTTTAGATGGTGCATCCTTAGGCGTGTCGCCGCAGAGGACGATGCGAGTGATTTCAGTGACCTTTCAGAAAGTGACGAAGAGGAACGAACCGCACCTAGTTGGTACGGGAGCCCTTGATCACTCAAGTGAAGATGAAGAGGTGGATGATTTTTGTGACGGTTCTGCCGTCACATCGTCTTCTCCTGGAAAAAAAAATGGAAGACGGCCTTGCTGGAGACAGACAATCCTTTGTTTTCGGAAACATTCAGCGAACCGGATGACCTGGAAACTCCGATCACAATTTTCAAGCAGCTTGTGACAGACAACATGCTGGTCAACCAAACAAACCTGTACAGCACAAAGAAGTATGGAAAATCTGTGAACACAAGTGTCCCCAAAGTTGAGCAGTAATTGGCACGTGTTTGAAAATTGGGCCTTGTCCAAAGGCCAAATGTGAGGTGCTACTGGCATTCACACCATGCCAAGGAAGCACCTCCTGAAGTTGATCGCCTGTCTACACACCGCTGACAACATGCAAGTGCCCGAGCATGAAAAAAAAGGCAGTGTGGAAGCTCCGGCCTTGGATTGTGGCATTGCAATGGAACCTTGAGTAAACCAAGCAGGAGGAATACAATGCAGTTGATGAAACTATGATGCCCTTTACAGGAAGTACACTAATACCCCTGTCACATGGACAGCCTTAACCGTGGTTATTGCTTGCTACACAGCGGAAGTAACAGCAGTTAGTCTCCTAACCTCGGTTATTGCAAACCGAGCTAGGCAACCCACAGTTTATACTCCCAAACCGCAAACCTATGCAAGATGGCGGACACCCCTGCAGCGGCTTGTGCATCGGCAAGAATGAAATCTCACAGGCGAACCAACTGGGCAGACGTGACAACACGGGCGCTTATACGCTTGTGGGAGGACAATGTAGCAGCACTACGCTCGAACATGTGGAATGCCTGTATTTACGCTAGAATTTGAGGAGTTGAATGCCCCACTGCCGCATGGCGAAGGGCCATACACCCTCAAACAGCTGCAATTCAAGATGGCAACTTAGGCCAGTGGAAGGGGTTTTATTGGCGTCCAGTAGCAGCGGTCAGGCGCGTCCACTGAGTAGCAGCGTTCACTAGCAGGGGTCCGCCTCGGCACCAACAGCTCGCGCTCTAGGCTCGCACCTCTTGCCTAGGCAGCATCCCACTATATTCCGTGGGTTCGTTCCTCCCCACTACACCAGCGCTATTGGCAAGCACTGCAGTTTTTCAGTTATACTAATAACTGTCCCATTAACATGTGCGACCATGGGATTTACAGGAGTAAATATGGCAGTGCAACAGCAGTTGCAGGCAAAGCCTACCGTAGTCGCACGTTTGACTCGATCGGCAATTATCACACGGCGAATTGCCCTACGACTGGACTGGTGTGCATGTAACGTGACGGTTGGGCCTCCGCAATGTTTTTAATGTCCGTGTTGTGTTTCTGTGGCTGTGACACGTATGGTGCCCACTGACGCCAGCATTATCGTGCCGAGGTGTAGGGCCCATGCCGCATTAACTTAAGACGGCCATGCTTGTCGCCTTTCACTAAATGGATGGTGAAACTATTGCACAAAGTGAACTACATGCGAGCAGATCTACGTTACGGTGTCCAGAAGTTTTTACTTATTGTTTTGATTACATTGACTCGGCTTGTCTAAATCCCTCTACTGCCCCCACAGCAAACACAAACACTGAATGTTTACTTGACCATTCTGAGGCACAAACTTGTTATTTCGGCATGTAAGCTTCGTTAATTATCAGACGCTGTGAAACAAAAAGCTGGGACGCAAAATGTTGATAACTTGCGTAAATATGTGGGTAAAATTATCAAACAACACTCCTGCTGTAGCGAATATCAACCCTCTGCATATGCGAAATATATTGTACTGTTCATGAAATGTTATCAGGCATTCTTTGGGGCGTTTTTATTTACTGTCACTGCATTGTAGACCATCAAGTAGTTTCTAGAGCCAGAGCGGGTAGCAGAAAGTCAAAGGGTGCATGAATATTAACGTGCCTGCAGTCGAAATGTGCATGTACCGTATTTACTCGAATCTAACGCGCACCTTTTTTCCAATAAAACGGGTCCAAAAATCACATGCACGTTAGAATCGAGTGCGAACGAACGAGACTGTTACCATACCGCCGGCATCAAAACGACCGCCTCCTACGCGGTTCGAGCCCTGTCAAACAGTCACCGGCGAAAAGACGAACTAGCGGCGCGGCGGTCTTTGGCGCGCATAGGTTCAGTAGTCTATCTCGCCACCGGTCCCGCGCTGAATGACGTCACTACGCACATGATGCGTAGGCTGATGATACTCGCCGCGCCGGCTTGGCTGTCTTGCAGCCAACCAAAGTCGCTACGTCGCCGATAAACCTCTGAGATGCCCAGCCGCACCAGCTTTCGGTAGCGTTCGTGGGTAGCTGTAAGGGGAGATGTTTCCCATCACCGCACGCAAATTGGCTCATCGTGGCATTTCTCCCTCATATCTGTGCTGAGCTTGAGCCACCTGAGCCTCTCAGTCGTGCGCGCTGCACGACGTCCGAGATTGCATCGCAGAAATCTCGGGGACCACGCCCCGACCATGGCTTATCTGCGCCAGCCTGCGCGGCACGCATGGCGGTACGCGGCAGCGGGCGTGAGGGAACTGCGATAGCACGGAGGAATGCAGCACTGCGAGTAAATGATGTTATCGCCACTTGCACGTGGCGACACCCGGCGACATGTGGCAGTTTTATTCAAGCCCCAGGAGTTATGAATTGGCGCACCGAACGTGTTCGAGACACCGCGGATCGAGTGAAGCGGGAAAGCCATAGCGCGGACGTTCGAGGGACTGCGAGGGTTCAAAGTTCGCGGCGTGTTTATTATGCGAGTGCGTTCATTACGCGAGTACGTCATTTTTTTTTTTTTATGAATGTGAGAAGGTTGATTACTAAGGACCTTTTTTTCCGTATCGCGAAAAATGGGAGCACGTTACAATCGATGTTTCCCCCTTTTTTTTTTTTTTTGGTCGCGGGAAACGGGTGCGCGTTAGAATCGAGGGCGCGTTAGAATCAAGTAAATACGGTAGTCAAATTCCAGCCATGTGAAATATTTACAAGAAGTTCTTTTCTAAAATTACTTTTTCTCTTTTTAGCAATGAGCGACTGCTTTGTACGCAAACAGGGTCCAGCAGCTCAGAGTGACCTTACTGCAGGCTACTGCACAATTTTCTAGGATCGCTGCCCATGAGCGATGAACTCCTGGTAGAGGAAAACGTAGAGAAAGTTCACAATTCCTGATGTCATGACAAAGCAGTATACTGTTTATGAACACGCAAGAGTGAAGGTTTGAGTGAAAAAGTACATGTATGGCACACAATGTTTTTATTGATGTTGACGTTTGAAACATGTACAGTACGGTTATGAGAACTGAAATATGTCATTCTTGGTCATACAAAATGCAAATTCCTTACAGAATGCTGTGTGTGCTGATTTATACATAGAATAGAACTCTCGAGGAGCTTGTCAGGGAGTTCCTCCGATACGATGAAAGCACCAAGCGCAGTTTTACTCTCATTCGGCGGGTGCACATGTGTAAGGCCTAGGAAACCATCCACAGTTTTTTTTCCTTTTGAGCATGTCAACATTATGTGCCAGCCTGCTTCAAGCCCTCAAATCAGTGCAGGAAATAATTCCGATATAGCTGAATCCACAAAACTATAGAAACCACATGTGATAACATACAAACAAGTGTATCGAATACTGTTAAGACAACACCAAAGAATTTATGATGATAAAGCTGTGACTGATAATAACGTTTGCTGTCGGGCTAGTTGGTGCATAGCTGAACTTGAATTGATGGCGCAAATTCGACCTCAAGGCGGCGGAGGCTGTGGAAAAGAACTTCAGACGTGTGCAGGTGAGTGCGTCCAAGGAGAAGGCTCGGGCTGTTGCCTTGTGTAACAACCATGGCTTTTCCACGTTGGCAAAGAACATTAGTAAGTGCAAAGGAGACAAGCTTTCGGTGTTTTTTAACGTGAAAACTCACAAACCTGGCATGCCGTTTAGGGCTATCGTCAGCGAGAACAGTAGATGGCAAGTGTTGGTCAGTCGATATTTGTTAAATCAGCTGAACGGTCTTGCTTTTGACGATCCCTTCATGGTTAAGAATTCAGACGTAGTTATTAAGTTTTTTGAAGATAACCGCTCCGCAGGGTTTTTCTTCTCGATAGACGTGGAAGAGTTTTTTATTCGGTACCCCATGCAGAACTATTTAAGGCTGTTCGGGCATGCACTGACAAAAAAGGGGAGATACCTTTTATGAACAATGCTGCAGTCCCAGTTGAAATTTTTTTAGCACTGTTGGAATTTTACCTTGATGCAACGTTCATATTGTTTCATGATCAACTGTTTTTGCAGAAGAAAGGCATCTGTATAGGATCGTGTGTAGCGCCAGTGCTGTGCAACATTTTCCTATCTAGCATGGATCGACACCTAGGAACCGCTCTGCAATATGACAGGTCTGAAGGTGTTTTCGTTTCGTTGATGAGTTTTTAATTGTTTTGAAAAAACAACCCAAGTTGCGCTTATTCTGACTGTGTGGCTGAGTCCTAGACACTTTAAGGCGCTAGGACTAGGGGCTCAGGTTTACTCATGAGCTTCCCACTGGTGATAAACTTCAATTTTTAGACATTCTTTTCACGATTAACGAAGACCATATCTGTTGGATGTAACACCCTCGTGTTCAGAAAGAATTTTTGCCATTTCAATCTGCCCATTCGAAGAATGTCAAGAGAGCGATAGCAACTGCTAGCTGCGGATGACTTTAGACAGGTCCTGCTCACATGCAGTTAAAGAAAGCTTGAACTGCAAGTTTCTAGACTTGTTTCTGCGGGTTTCCCGTCAGTCCTTTTAGGATCGTTTGTGAGGCTTTAGTGAAAAAAGCTCGGCGTGATGTTAGTGGTGCTTCGCCAGGTAATGATGTGGATAAACGTCCCGTCGTCATTCCCTATGTACACAAGGTATCTCATTCGTTGAAAAATGTGGCTGCTAGATATAACGTACCGGTAGTGTTTTTCGGCCCCGAAAAAACCTCTCTCGTATTTGTGCTCGAGTGTCGTCTGTAAGAGTCCTGAGTGTGGGAAGAAACACACGAAGAAAACGCGTTATATTAAAGTTCCATTGGTGTGTTTATAAAATTCCGTTGAGTTGCTGCCAGGTGTATATCGGCCAGAATGGACGGTTGTATTAATGATCGACTGGCAGAGCACGCCCTGTCGATAGGGAATGGTACCGGATCTCATTGCCATATCATTGCAGGGCTTGCATGTGTAAACCACTGCTGCGCAACACATGCATTTTGCGGAAAAGCAAGGATAGGTGGCACGGGATTGGCTGAGGCTATGCACATACAGAATGCTGGCGATCTGTGTGTCAGCGTTCCTTCCGTAACTTATCAGAATGAGTATCGGTTCTTGTTGATAGGTTTTGATCAGGCAGTGTATTAAGAGATTGTATTTTGCCTTCTGCGGTGTTGTGCGCATGCTTGAGGTACTTAACTAAGCTTCAGAGGAATAAATTTAGCTGCGAGTGCGCGCTTTTCCTGTCTTAGGTGTCTTCTTCGGTTCTGTCTAACCATTTGCGCCATCAATTCAAGTTCAGCTGTCACAGATATTTTCTTTGAGCTTTCATGATACTAAACAAACATGAGCAATTGGTGCACTAGAACAAAGAAGTGAAAATTGCACAGTAACCTCACTTCACTGTCCAACCCACAAAGGTGTCACAAAAATGCATCTTGGTCAGAATATCTGAAAACCAGCGGGCATAGAGTACCGGTCTTCAGCATGTTTTCTTGCGTATTTTTCAGCCCAGGTTCCCAGAGGTTACAGAGACACCCGAAGGCGCGGAAGTAATTACCTCATGGGAGGACCTTGGAAATGATGAGAATGTGGTGCCCCGTGACGACACTGCAAACACCAATGAAACCCCAGAGGAGACATCCTCGCCTTGCACAGATACGTCAGGGGATGCTAGCAAATCTAGCACGCCCCACGATGCCAGTGGCGGCACAAGAAAAGTACGCAAGCGGCCCTAACCCACTGCACAACTGCTCCTTGAAAGTCTCAAAGAGGAGGTAGTGCACATAAAATAATAAGAAAAAAAAAGGCAGAAGCTGATGCAAAAGCTTGTGAAACTTCGAGAAGAAGCTAATGACATAAATGCAAGCATGTGTCGATAGATGGAAGGATACTTGCAGTTAACCAGGTCTGACAAACTTTGTTATGCATAAGTTTTTGCAGTAACATTTTCTGAATATTTCTCGCAGTGCCCACACAGAGGTTTTGGTTTCAGGGAGAACCAAGAAAGGCACAGCCTGAATTACAGGATTGTAAACACAGCTGGCTGTGTTACGAAACAAAGCAATGAAATGCATGTGACGCAACATGTGATCATCGCAATTCTCTGGGATGTTATGGCGACCCCGCCCCAACCAGGCAAAAGTGAACTTGCCCACTTCTCTCCTGCTCCCAGCCTACTCGGGGCCACTCCTTTCACTCCTCTCACCTTCCTTTCTCGTATCGTACATTGCTTAACTGTTGCAAGCATACGTGGGGCTTGCATGCTACATGGTGTTGTTGTATATCTTCGTGTTCATGTTACCTTTCTGATGTAATAATGCTAAGCATGGAAGTGGAGTGCAGTGTGGGTCATTGTTCGAAAAGCACAAATGAAGACTTGCGAAGTATTAAGTGTGACAAGCAGTTCTCAAAGCCTGTGAAGGAAACTCTATGGATATCACCAGCAGCATGACTACTCTATTAACGTTCCAGAAAGTCACCCAATGAAAGGTGGTCAAGACATAAGTGACCTTGTTGAAGACACCATTCTGAAGGCATGAATCAGCCCCCTCAGGTAAGTTGCCAGTATCTCACTATTTAGCTTACAGACATCCACTTTGTGTAACTGATCTTGACATCAAGCCACTTTTCAATTACGAAAAGACACTCTTATGTTTAAAAATGTAGGTGTGTGGTGATTCATATTCTTTCAAAAAGCTGGGAGAACCCCCCCCCCCCCCCCTTTTTCTGTCAGCATTTGCAGCGAAATGTGGAAATTGTTTTCACGCCATGTGCATCTATTTAATTTTTCAGGGTGAAGAACATGCTGCTAGCTCTAGCTGCCGCAGCTGCAGCTCCGACTAAAGAACTCGCTCTGACTACAAGTACATGTGCCTCTGCTTCTTCGTTTCATGGACCAATGGAAAAGTGCCTCGCCAATGCTGTGGTGTTTGCAAGTAAGTTTTAGGCGCGAAGCAGCTTATGGCGGGGGCTTTGTCCTTCCCTCCCTGGCCCATCCCTCTGCAGTGTGGTGTCCACACCCGCACTGCTCATGCACATCCTCCTCTCCTCTCCGAACGGCACGCGTGGACTATGGAAATGCTCTTTCTTCTATGAACACTTTACAAGCCTCCCACCGAGCCTACCATCACTAAAGGCGCGCCACCAGCAGAAAAACGAGAGCCTCCGAGGCTGCCACGCATCAGGATTTTCGTGCCGCGAGAGCTACGGTTCCGTGCGCGATTTCTCGTGGCGCGCCGCGTGCGCCAAAGTGGAGGAGACCAATCAGAACGTCCCCGCCCGTGACGTACGCGCTCCATCATGGAGTCATGCGGACCCGCCCGGAGGGTCGTTAGTACCCGTGTGGTGGCTCGCTTGCCTCTCACGCTCGTTCTCCTGAAGGAGGCGGGATTTCGCAGGGCTGCCACCGCAGTTCGCTGCGAGCAGTCTGGCTGTGTCGCCACCGAAGCGTTTCTCTGTCGGCGGCACGCCGAGCGCGTTTTTCCGCTAGTGTGCACAAGCCTTAAAGTATTGAAGCGAAGTACGAGGAGCTTACATGCACTGGTCAGAGAATTCAAGCCGCCAATCACAGCCAATCTTTGGATGCACAAAAACACAATGCGGTCGTACCTTGGCCTCACGGTTCACTTCAGAGAAGGCAAGTAATTTTTTTTAGTTTAAGAAATGTGTCCTTTTATTTGCCACAATGCGTAACCACATTTACTGCACCCAGTCTTGATTTACATCGTTTCACTTTTTCAGGAACCAAGCTAGTGAACATCAAAACTGGAGTTATGTACACCCCAGAAAGAAAGATCAGTTCGAATCTTCGCACAGCAATGCACGAACCGTGCGAACAATGGCATGTTGATCCAGCTAAGGTCAGAGCTGTTGTCATAAATGGCAGGTAGAACATTAGGGCAGCCGTCCAAGATGAATTTGGCGCAGATAAGCACGTCTCCTCCCTTGCCCATCTTCTCAACCACTTTGGCCAAGCTGCCATTGGTCTACACATGAACAAAGTTACATCGGAAATGGAAGCACATGAGATGGTGGTGCCGATACACCCAGCTATGAAGGCACTACCCTCATAGCCCTTCGGCCGCTACTGATGAAAGTGAAGAAGATCATCCGCTTCTTTCGCACCAGCGATGTTGCACAGATGCGAGATGGCAAGCGGGAACATGAGTCATTGAAATGAATACAAGAAGTCAGGACCCGGTGCAATACTTGTTATTACATGCTGGAGCGCTTTTTGAAGTTGTCCGAAGCTGTCAGCCGGGTGCTTTTACAACTGCAGAGAGACAGAGAGGCACTACTCGACGAAAGCCGCCAGATTTGATCTCTGGTGATCAGCTCGACATCCTTGCCGAAGCAGAGACCTACTGAAGCCGCTAGAAGAAGCCACGCTCACGTTATCAAAGGGCCGTTCCGTGACACTCAGCGACGTCATTCCTCTGGTTTACGGCCTAAAGCAGGTACATTTTTACGCATTTACTGGGACTTCTAGTGACTCACTCTACATAGACGTGCACACGAATAATTTGAATGTCGTAACCTGATATCATGCCTTTCTGCACGTAGTCGAAAGTGAATATTACCATCTGCAGGAAAATTAACACAGCGCCTGTAGTCTTTCTCATGTTCTGAAATGTTAATATGTATCTTCCTTTATAGGGTATCCAGAGCTTCGAACCCCACCACAGTGACACTTTTGATCTCCAGCAAAAGCTGCCCTCAGAAATCGACAAAAGATTTAGTAGAATAGAGTACCTGCGACCATACGCAGCCGCGATGATTTTGGATCCACGGTATAAGAATTGCGATTTTGAGCATCCTCATACGGTGGCCATTATCATCTGACACTTATGTAAGTTAACAGCATTTTTATTTATTTATCTTTCTTCAAGGAAATGGTATAAAAAATCTTCAATTTTGTGCAATAAGAAGTTAGTATCATGCGAATAGTGAGGCATGGACAGCAGTACATATTTTAACGGTGGATGTCCTCAGATGCTGTTCATCTGTACGCAGCTATGACATGGTGTTCGCAGCACACAAATAAAACCTGCTGGTTTGAAAACCGACATGCATCGCAATGCCGGTATGATCAGTACTGTGGCCAAATACGGTGCAAGCGGCACGCCTCGACGACTCAAGGTCTTAGGAAAACCATCAGCATTATACAAACACTCACAGTGCCTGAAATCATGTGCTAACAATTCTTCTTGATCAAACTGTCAGGGTGGTAAAAAAGGGGCCAACAGGTTTGCCGTGCTGAACGGAGCACGAAAACCATTAATGAGAAGCGTTACATATGGGCCTACACAGTCTCGAAAGTTTTTCAATATGCCTCTTTTGTTTTGAAATTCTAAAAAATATCAACTAGGCTGCGTAATGTATATTATAAGACAGATGCATGGCTCGATATCCTGAGCGTGACAAATGTATGTGGTGAGATAGAATATTTCTTGAAACAAGGCCCTCTATGCTTGCTTTCTCTTTATTGGCTTTTGACTTGGAGCACGTGCTTTTGGTTTACGGTCTGCAGAATGGATGCACTTTCACGGCCACCCGAGAACACTGTTCCGAGATTGGCAATAGATCGGGTGCATATAGATAAGGCACCGCCTGAAGATAGGAAATTGACGCCCTTCTGGAAACATTCGCTTGGTGTCGTCCGTCAATGATTTTGCCACAGAAGCACCGGCTACCAGTGTGAGACATGTCGGCGCATCCTTGTGCTATGCAACGATTAGTGTAAACATTTGGGCCAGCGATAATTCCCTTGATCTGCACAACAAATTATCGGTTGGCTGCTACTATAGAAAAATGTTTTTGACTTTTTTCCTCTATTGTGTTGTTCTGTGTGTATATATGCAGCTGACATTCCGAACATATTACAGGTGAAAAAATTGCTGAAAACATTGCTGCTACTGGCCGTGCTCTACAAGAAGTCGCAAAGCCGAGTCCAACTACTTTTTCCGGCTCCATTTGGGATGCCGTCGATCGCGCACTTCTGCGCAATTGTGCTGCTTTGGAGGACGACTCACTGAACCAAATGCCGTCTCAGTTCAAGGCGTACTACAGTGAACCTGTCGTTGATCGCCGTACCAATCCAAACCCACTTGAGACTTGGCACAGCATGCGAGCTGGCCTAGATCATGTGTTTGATGAAGCAATGGAGTATTCGCCAATTCCTCTATTGAAGAATATCAGTCAGTAGCGCCCGAGCGCCTTTTTTCACATGCTGGATGTGTGGCGACCCAACAGAGGTGTCAGCTGTCGCCCGAGCATCTTGGGCAACTGATATTTTTACGCTTAGTAGAAAAGAGCACCTGGTTTGAAGCAGCAAGACCACGAAACGAAACAAAAGGTGACTGTAAAGCAGAAAGGCAGTGTGCTAACCTTCAGCTGTGAAGTCTGTTGTTTTCTGTAAATTTCAGACGTGCAAGAACATTGGCTTGTTGCACATTTCGTTCGTTTTCGGCAGCGCACCGTTTCATCCTGTTGCCGCACAAAGTCAACTCTTGTCTCTGATAAACAAGTAGCTTTTGTCACCTTCAGGGTCTATTGCAACTTTCTTGGTGTTTTATTTAACCCCCAGACTTTATTTGCTTCTTGTGTAAGTCCACATTGTATATGCGCTGCTTATTCCTTGACTGGTTCAGTTCTTATTGCCATCGTATTTTACTCCTTAACGAATTAACGATTATTTGTCGCCAATGAAAGAAAGAGAGATAACGTATTAAAAGGTAGAGAGGGTGGCCTGATCTAGTGCGCCCCGGCCTTCTGCTCTACTTTGGGGACAACGCAACAGGGGAAAAAGAGTGATAAGCATGATGATGGGGATAAGAATGAGTGATCCATAGATACATAATAAGACATGACTGCTCGCGCAAAGGGGACAAGGACACTAGTAATCATATTTCATTATGCTTAATACCAACTAGCCCAAGTATCTGCCTTAATGCCTATATACCCTTTGATAAATGTAATGCTAGCTTCCCTGCAATGCAGTTAGCCCAACTTATGGGAGCTATTCACTTCTTCAAAACAGCGTGCTATGACACGGAAAATGTCGACTCAGCTCTCTTGACACAAACACTCAAAATATTCAAACCCCCACACATGTAACTGGACCTCGCCTCCACTTGAAACGACCTGCTGCCAGATCGTCCGTGGATCACGGCCACCCACGGAATCTTGAATCCTTGACGACATGCAAACACAATGGGCTCCCTGTGTTCAGTGGGCGAAAGTGTGAATTTTCACGCAGCCGCTAATGCGCACATGTGATCTCTAGCGCGTCGGATAAATACTTGTATCGATATCAAACACAAGCAACACCTCTCAAACAACAAGGCATCATTTTTCAAGCACTTATAAAAAATGTTGATTAATCAATTCAAAAATCACAGTGGAAGCAATTAATTGATTATCGACAAATGATTAATCAATTAAAAATTTAATCAACCATCACTTACGAAAGCATGACCATTGAGTGGACAAATGCTGCTGGAGCACATCGCCACATATGAACCACGTGATGTGTTCAACGCAGACGAAACCGCTCCATTATTCAGAGCTCTGCCCAACAAGACAGCAACTTTCAAAGGGGACCACGTGCATTGATGGCAAGAAGTCCAAGCAAAGGATAAGTGTGCTTCTTGCTGCCAATATGACTGGCACGGAGCGCTTGCCACTTCTTGTCATCAAGAAGGCGCATAAGCCACGTTGTTTTAAAAAACATCAAAAGCCTTCCTGTCGAGTACACAGCAAACAGGAAGGCTTGGATGAACTCAAACATTTTTCGAGGCTGGCTGCAGCAGTTAGACCGGCACTTCACATCTAAAGACCGCAAGATAATTGTGGTTGATGAGAACTGCAGTGCCCACAACTGTAGAGTCTAACTGAAGAGTGTCAAAGTAGTTTTTTTGCCACCCAACACTACGCCTGCCCTTCAGCCGATAGAGCAGGGTATCATTCACTATGTGAAGTCAAAGTACCACAAGCACCCGCTACGGCAAATGATCCTATTGCTCAGAAGCTGGAATGTTGTACCAAGTGGACTTAGTTGGCGCAGTGCACATCTTCGCCCACGTGTGGAAAAGTACACCTCTGCAAGTCATCGCCACTGTTTTTGGCATAGTAGTTTTGTGAGGCCTAGCATGCGACCGTGGCCGACGATGGCATCGACGAGGTGTCAGCAGAGTCCACCGCGACGACTGCCTAACCTTCTATGCTGTCCTTCCCACAGATGTGACCCTTCAGGAATACATCGCATGACTGCGTCGCCAAAACTGGTCTCCTGACCGATCAAGAAATTATTAATGATATCACGGGAACCCAGGAAGGTCACTATTCTGATGAAGAGACATGTGAGGAGATGCAGCCGCGACCTAATGGCACCTCAGAGGAAGTCTCGGAGGCGCTTTTGATATTAGAAGACGTTTGCCTAAGCACTTCCGACAATTTGCGTGCTGTTCGCCACTTGGAAGAGTTCAGAAAAATTGTACCTAATGTCAGCTGGAACCGGCGCAAGAAAGCAGAGGACCATTACAAATTGCTTCAACAAATAAAGGTATGCTTCTCCAACTTGATTTTAATGTTCTTCCTGTTCATTCGTTATTTCAGCATTCAGATAATTCGCACATTTTTTCCAGTCCTGTGAGATCCAAATTCACGAGCTTTTACTGTACACAGCAGTAGTCAAGAAACGGCACTTTATCTATGTAAAATGGCACTTTATCTGTGTCTTGTCATCCAAAACCACAAGAACATCGGGCTTTGCCAGATGAGATCGTGTCCAAAAGAGTTATCATATACCACGCGCGTTACATTACACGTTATTTCGAATGTGTTCGCGAAATCTCCGGGTAATTTGCGCACCTCCTTTTTGGAGCTCTAAAATCCCGAAAAAAAGTGCGCAAATTATGAGAGTAAATACAGTAAATGCTTTGGTTTGTCATATTTTTTTGTTTGTTTTTCAGCATAACCCGGTTATAGGAATAACTGGTTATAACAATGATATTTCCGCGGCACTTTGACAATGTTATAAGTGGACTGCACTGTATTACTTTTGTCTGTCTATTACTTTAGGGCATTGAAACTACATCCCTCATAGCCTCATGTGGTGAACACCTTCCGCCAGCTTGTGTGACAAATTCTAGAAGGCGACGTGTAGTGCACCATCCGACACACAAACAAAGATATTCAACAAAGGTGTTCAAACCCGGCTGCCAGTACCGGCAGAGATCAAGGTGAAGGCGCCACACCTAGCATATCGCCGGGAGACAGAAATAATTGCATGTTGTCAATTATGATATGCCTTGAACCAATGCCATGTCTGTAATGAAAGTATTTGCACACTGGTTGAAATTGTGCGGACAGTGTGAGTGACTGGTTTGCTCATGACTCTGTGTAAACAAAGTTTAGAAAGTGATATTTTTGGAGTGAGAGAGACTGGAGGCTCGGGCTTGGACCCAACAGACCCTTGAACATTTGAATAAAATGTCTCCTTCACCGGCCAATGGCTCTTTCACCCTGCGACTGTGCACTCGAGTCATCGAGGAGTGCCAACACCAAACCAATACGTTCCCTCCTTAACTTGCATCAAAGCTAGTAGACGACAGAAGGGAGTGGGAAATTAACTGGAGGGTCCCGCAACCCCAATTGTTCAGGATCCCAGGGAGAACTGTGGCACAAATCTTTGCTCAAGGTCCCTTGACGTTTACTCAAGTGGAATTTCGCAGCAGAATATGGCACTTGGGTATGATGAAACTTACCTTATAATGTGCTCAGAAGGGTTGCTTGAAAGGAGGAAAACTCACCTTGGAGTTGAAACCTGGGCTCGCACACATATGGGGAAGCTAGCTTGTAGAGACTCCTCCATGGTTGTGCCAAGCTGTTTTCTAAACCGGAGCAGGCCAAACTCTCCTCCATGGCAGGTGGCACAAACCTCTACGGTGACCTGCACACGGCCAAACAAAACTGCAATTTCAACATGGGCTAGAGTGGCGTGTAAAGAGCAAGCAGCCTACTTGGACTTGACATAATTTTTAATAGGAGCCCGACACGATGTAAACTGCCGCTAATCATGGACCAAAATGCACATTTTCTCAACCTTGTGACTTTTGCACATACAGTTTGCCAACCGAAACAGTTCTAAAACGTCTACTGCACAGAATATAGCTTTTATAAATTAGGAGAACTGACATATGGAGCCATCATACAGGAAGTTTGCATTTTCAGGAGGCATGTGTCGCATAAAAATAGATAATTTAATTTTACTGAGCCTAAAAGATGTTAAACCACACCTTTCCTTAACATATTGAACAAATTTGGTACTGACCCAATGAATGGTGCCTCGAAGCAAATTGTCTTTTGATGACCCCCCCCCCCCCCCACACTACAATCTGCAAAATTCAAAAGCCTCCCCGTGGCCAAAGCTTGTTTTCATTCTGAAATATTCCAGCACTTGATTACTTCTGATGTAGTACACAATGGCAATTTCTTTCTGCGAATAAATCTGAGAAAGTCAGCAAAATGGCTGGGTTGTTTGGAGCGGAACGATCCAAGCGGCAAATGAATAAGAAAGAAGTAGACCACAGACTTCACAGATTCCTTTGGCCATGAACTCATGTACTGTAAAACCAGCACTTTCCATGTACAGCTGTCACGAATGGTAGTATATAACAACTAGTGTGCACATTTGCTTGAAATAACCGCACCATGTTCCTGCGAATCTGACCACTAGTGATGCTGGCTCTGCTTTCATGCTGTCCTCACTGGGAATTTTCCAGTGAGGACAGCATGCACCTTCTAGAGGATTTCCCAAGTTAGATATGAATATCTCTTATGACTGCAGTACAAGCACATGCTAAACGCAGCCACCACAAATCATGGAGGAATAACAGGTTAGTATGCCACACTGTTCACGTGATGACACTGAGAGAAGTGATGCCATCTATGGTTCCAACATTCTCTGCCAACAGTGCAACAATGACTAATCCTCAAATAATGGTGTATGAAATCTTCCTTACCCATCATCATATGCATGCATGGCTGCATTTGTACGGGTCTTGTTCGAAGGCCAAATCTCTTATCAATGTAACTATGCCTCCTTTCAGCTGCTGACACTGTCTTCTCGATTGTGTAATTGATGTGCTGCATGCCAACACACCGCTGCATTGTGGCAGCAGTAGTTTTATGCAATGTAAACAACACTGCACTGGCAACACGAGGACAGAGGGAGAAGCACCCACACCAAAGTAGGTTGACTAGTGTCAACTGCTTGCTTGTCCCTTCAACTTATACAAAGTATTGAACTCTCAACCAGGCCCAACCCGAGGCTCGTATTCAACCAGATCCGCATGTCCCACAATTGGTACAACTATGATTGGCTATCATTGCTGCCATCAAAGGGAACTGAAAAAAACTTTTTGTTTCAAGAAACTTGTCCTCCTGGGCATGGTCCGCTATCTCGCTAACAGCTGCATTCACCTGGTCCTGTGAGAGCCATGGGTGTCCCCAGCATTTTTTGTTGGTGGTGACGTTGCAGGGGGGGGTGAGGGGAATGGGGGGGAAACCTTTTGTGAGGGCAAGGAGAAGGGAAGGCGGATCATGGAACTTGAGGAGGGCAAGTGCTCCTTTGCACTCCCTTACCAATACCATGGTTAAAGCCATACCGCTATGAGACCACACATGGTGTGTAGAAACCCTACCCCTGGAATTGTAATCCCAGCTGCTACCCTGCGAGTTCTAGTATGTGTAAAGCTGACAAGTGAAAAAGGTGAATGGAGATGCGAAAACAGAGGCATTAGGGCCCTAATCTACATTCAACTTTTCCCATACTCGGTATCCCGCATCTTTTTCCCTATGGAGCCATGCTTGCGCATCGTCACAAATGGACAGTGTTTCTCTTGCTTTGACCACTTGTGTATTTCATATATTTTTGTGTGTGTACTGTATTACAGTGGCAAATCCCACTCCCCTCTGTAATTTTTACCTTGGGGTATCAATAAAATAATAAATAATGGACCTTTTACGTTGGGGGAGAGCGCTCTAGCGCAAGAGCGAGAAGCAGAAACGGTGGCTCTTCTGTCGACGCGCGACGGCAGCGAGGTTGGCGAGGTCATCCACGGCGTGACAGCGACAGCTAGTGCTGCTTCGCATTGTGCCTTGTATCCGCTCCCGTAACCTTTCTATCCACTTCTGCGAAGCCTTCTGTTATGGTTTATACATATTGAAGACTTCAAGAGTCTTCATGATCTGGCGGTGCTTGGAGCCGCGATTGGAGCTCGTGCCACCGGTGACAGTCAGTGTGTGTGATCGAGAGCCATTTCAGTGGGTTGCACCGGCGGCTGCATAAAGGCTGCCTTTTCAAAGAAGAAGAATACATTCGCCGGATCGAATGTCTCGTGCGATGACAACCTGCAGGGACTAACCCCGTTGTGCTGTGCAGCATGCGTTTGTGCGCTGTGAAGGCTGGACACTGTAAGCAAGTCGCAACGCTCCAAGAAGGTGCAATAAGTGCGGTCGTATAAGCGTACTGCGATTGCGTTGCTGGTTAAGTACGCTTTGAGAAATGCGTCAGATGATGTGCTGCCCGCAGTTCTTACACTGAAAGCCGATATAGAAAACGAGCTCCAACAAACAACGGTGTTTATAAAGCGGCAGCGCAGTCACAGCTTCTGATAAACTGTAGTAATATGCATGAAATGCGTGTGTAACGTGCGTACAAGCGTATGCATTTTCTTATTTTCAGGTCAAAACCCCTTGGGTGACGAAGACCTTGCAGACACCACCTTAAGAAACATGATAACAAAATGGTGCAGGCCGAAGCTAAGCGAGAGCTTCCTCCACATATTAAAAGCCTGGACCAGCCATATTTATTTTTTTTTAGTAGGACTGTCAATCCGTCAATAATTTTTACAGCTGCGAGTTAGAAAGATCTACAGGCATTATGGTGCAAAATTATGCAATTAAAACTACATAAAAGTGTGATTAATGCAATTAATGTGAAAATAATGATTAGAAATAATAATCATAATTGACCTATGTTATAAACAATGCAAAAATAAAGAAGGCGAAGGGTAAGCACATAAATGATCAAGTTGATAACAATTTCCCATTTTATACCACAAATATCGAATATACAGAAAAAAAGGACAATAATAGACACAATATGCAGATAACATTTCTAACGTGTTGCTGATAGCACGGTCTCGCCAGCAAGTTCAACAAATTAGTCGACACTGGGCTGCGCGATTGCCGTCTCAGCTAGCGTGTTCCATTCCCGAACAGCCCGCGGGAAGAAGGAAAAACTAAATGTATTGTTGGCGCAAAAGTATCCTGGAGTGCAAGGCGGTGTTTATGACGGGTTTCATGGTAGTGTTGAAAGAAAGTAGGTGGCTGATTCCAATTTAACCTTGTTATGTGAGGGACATAAATTTGAGGTGTCCAACTTCAGGAACGACATTGCCACATATGCACTTGAGGTTTTGTGGAACCGCTGTGCAGGATGGCCAGCACCACTGAGAAATACTAGCCCCATAGCAGACACGGAGAATATGAAAAAAAAATCGCACGTTTGAAACTCTACCGCTGGCATGCTGCAGCCAACGGCAGCGCATCGCTGTGGCATCGCAAAACAGAAAAATAAAGCAGGGCGAAAAGAAGAATCGCAAAGGTGCGACGCGGAAACTGTCAACGCGAAGACGCTAGCTGTACGGGCCTGTTCACGCTCAGACCGCACTCGTTCCGCACACATGCGGAGGGCGTGCGGAAGGGTGAAAACTGCTGTCAAACGAAACGAATCACGAATTATTGAAGTCGCTGATGGCACGCAAGCCCCACCAAATTCAATATTTTGCGATCCGTGCCTTTGACAGCCGTTTTCACCCTTCTGCACGCCCTCCGCCCACGGCCAGATTGGATGGAGCGGTGGGCGCTTTCCTTCGAAGGGAAGCTTCTGCCCCTCTCCAAACCGGCCGTGAGCCACCAAAAATATTTCGGGCGCTCGCCGCTAGGGGCACCCCGAGTTCACTTCCGGTGCGCATGCGCAGAAGCCTCCCGTGAAAAAGGTCCATTTGTTTCCTTCCATTCATTCACATCGCATACCGCATCCCTGCAAGGTCATATTAGTCCGTAATTTTAATATGTTAATGATTACCTGATATCAACTAATCAAAGCAAGCTTTTTTTTGTTTCAGAAGCAGCATTTGCTGGATACCTCTCAGCCCTTTTTACAATGTCTTAAACTGCAAACGATGAGGGCAGGCGTAAGAAAACACGACACACCACGAGTGCAAACTGCAAACTTAATATGCGCTGTGTGTTTCCTTATGCCTTCAGCTTAACACACTGTAAAGCTATGAACCAAGTAGTCCTCAGAATGTCCTACTACATTACGTTTCATTCATGTTGTGCCGAAGCTGTGGCTGGGCCATGCACAGTGAAGGCTCCTGAAGAGCAGTGGGGCACGACTGATTTACTCTGCTGTAAACCATTTCCACACTGCATGGTGCAACTGTTCAAAGCTGTGTCACATTGGTGCCATCAGACCAAGTGACATATGACCTTTGCTAGCTAACAACCTTCGCAGAGTGGTTTGGAGCACCCCATCTGGGCGCTTCGGAGCCCCACACGTCTCTCCAGTCCTTGATGTTTGCTGTCATGAAAGAAGGAAAAGCTCCTCCCCTAAAATCACTTACCACACTCTTGGCCTCAGCCCAGTGCCACATGTTAGAACAGATAACCACAACAAATGAAAAATGAACACAAAGGAAACACAGGAGGACACTAGCTCAGCGTTCACTCAGATTTCACACATGTGCGACGAGCTTTTTTACTTTTTTCTTGTTCCTCTAGCACAAGCTTTTATTTTTTAAAGCACAACAGAACTGTGCACTTCTGAACATTCGTTTCTTGACACTAAAGCATTCCTCGGTGGCCTCGGGTGCGCCCATT
>JABSTT010004326.1:0-23255 GCA_013339685.2 Hyalomma asiaticum | reverse complement strand
ACACCTGGTTACATTTTATTCCAAAAACTCGCAAGGCCGTGAACACGGACAACGTATGCCCCATCTCTCTCGCATCATGCGCCTGCAAACTGATGGAGACGATGGTGCGGGATCGGTTGTCTGAATTTATGGAGAGCCATTGTACTTTCGCAGAAGAAATGCACCGGTTTCGCCCGCACATATCCGCGCCAGACATCCTGCTTCAACTCAATCGGGACGTCCTAGACCCTATCGAATGCCCCCACAACGACAAGGTCGCATTTCATAATGTGACTCACGAGACAATTCCAGCGCACCTATCACAAACCGGCTGTGGCTTGAGAGCGTTCGATACATTCAGCAATTTTCAACCGATAGACAAGCTTACATCCGCTAACAGGACAACGAACACGGTTCTTTTATCTTGGAACTAGAGGTACACTGCAAGGTGCAGTGCTGTCTCCGCTATTATTTATTTTGGCGATGATGCACCTATCAGCTCAGCTGACTGACGTCCCCGGTATACAACACGCCTTGTTTGCTGATGACATCCCCACGTGGACTACGCAGGGCTCACTCGGAGACACTGAGCCGAACCTGCAGCGAGCCGTCAACATTGTCGAACGCTATGCCAGCCAACGCGGCCTTCAATGCTCACCTTCCAAATCAGAATTCGTGCACATACGCGCCTCGCCAAAGTGCACGCCCAAAATTGAACTCTCGCTAGAAACAGGTCCAATTCCTGAACAAAAACAAGTCCCGGTACTGGGGCTCTTTATAAATCGAAACAGACGGTCAGACAACACATTGGCCAAACTGCGCAAGGTGGGCGACCAGGTAGGACGCATGGTTCACCGGGTCTCTAACAAACGCGGAGGTCTACGGTGCAAGGATGCCTCGCATCTGGCACATGCATTCGTAACGAGTAGAGTTCTATATTCTACTCCATACTACGACCTGCGGAAGCAAGACTAGGATGCAGTTGAAGTCATCCTTCGCAAAATTGTAAAGCGGGCCCTCGACCTGCCCTTAAACACCTCGAGCCAGCGCCTTTTGGGCCTGGGCATGGTGAGCACTTTTCGAGAGCCTCGAAAGGCCCACCTCGCAAATCAGTACACTCACCTTTCAGACGCTGAAGCTGGTCGCCGCCTATTAGCCCGCTTACACTTTAGACACGCCAACATCGCAGAAGCTCGCGTTCAACTCCCTTTTGAGTGGAGATGCGTCCTCCACGTCCACCCTTTTCCAAGCAATATGAAAAAGAAGACCATAATGGCAGGCGCCTGGCGCAGGCGGAAGACCTGGCCCGCCATTATGGATCAAAACCCGGTGTGTTCTACGTGGACGCCTCTGGCCAACACCAGGGGGATTTCAGCAGAACTTCTTCTTGGGCGAGTTGGTACATATCTGTTGGGTATCGTTGCGCATTCAACGGGTCTCAAGGGGGATGGTATACGGCGGCAGTCGTCCATGAGACGCGAACCTTTAACGGACTCGCTTTCCGAGCCCGGAACATAACCCATGTGGAGGAAGTCACTATTGTGTTGGAAGCTTGCCATCCTAAACCGCGAACTATCATCGCCGTCGAAACCCCTGTCGAAACGCCGAAAACGGCTATGTCGCATACCCACCTTGTCGACTATTGGAACATGCTCACTATCAGGGGAACCCTGCCCCCTGCCCTATAGTCTGGGCTCCTGCTCACATGGGACTTAAAGGGAATGAGGCAGCCGACGCCGACGCCTGCGCGCTCTCACCGGGCATTCCCACTCAACTCCCCCGATCAGGACGACCTCGAATTCAATCCGATATATTTTTTTCCGTGAAATTGTTCACCACTGCCAATCTGTTCCCTGCGTTCAATGAATTCCCGGCGTTCTTACATCCCACGTGACTTGTTTTGTTCAACATATGTGGACAATGTACATATATGTTTTAAATCGTGCAATCTGGCAGTATGCCAGCAGCAAGTCCAGGTTGAACTGAACAAGATATCTAAGTGGGCAGGGGAAAATGGGTTCAGACTGAACCCACAGAACAGCACCTGCGTTCTCTTTTGCCGAAGGAGACTTAATGTTGATCCTGATGTTCACCTGCAGGGTCAGCGTCTACCTGTGACCACTGAGCACAACTTCTTAGGCACAATTCTAGACACCAAGCTAACTTTTGCAGCACGTATGTGTTATAGTTTTTCATATAAGCTGTGATGTTCCCCTTACACAGTGCCCAGAATCGGGCCTGCAAGGTATTTTGAATAAATAAATATAAAAGAGAATAGCATGAAAGCTATGAATATCATATAGGTGTTGTCGTGCACTGCATGAGGAAGTGACACAAAATGTCTATTGAACTAGTATAAGAACCTTATACGCACAGGTCTTGACTATGGGGCCATAGTCTATCAATCTGTTATGCTAAGCACCTTGAAGATGCTGGACCCTCTACACCACCTAGGTCTCCGTCTCTCTACGGGCGCACCCAGGACGAGTCGCGTAGAAAGCTTGTATGTTGAAACAAACAAGTGGTCCCTTCATTTGCAGATGAAATACCTCTCATAGGCGTATTACCTAAAAGTGACGGAGTCAGCCTGAGGGGTTCGAGCATTGTGTTGCTGCTTGTGGCCTGGCGTATACGGGACGCGAAAAGCGCGGGTATATCGCTGTCGCCGTGTGCCGTCCTAGAGCAAAAGAATGTGGTTCGGGTTCCTTGGAAGGCGCACAGCCACGTGGTGGACATGCGGACCAGGAGGCGGCCATTGTTGGAATTCGTTGTGCAGCTGGGAACAGACCAGCTGGTTTGGCTGGGGTTTGGCGCCATCGCATCCAGCTGAGCGTCTTTGTTAAGAGCACATGTGGGCAAGGAGTTGAGGCCAAGTTCATGTGTTGTCTTTTGTTGTCAGTGTGGATGGTCGTGCCTGGTGTGTTCCCATGTTCCTTTTGGTGTGCGCGTTGTTATTCGGGGTTCTCTTTGTTTGTTTGATGCCCCTATATTGCTAGGGGTTTGGCAATGTATTTGACATGCCGTGTTAGGCATGCGGTGTTAGACATGCGGGGTTCTCTTGTGTAAAAGATTGTGATTGGCTGTGAGGGATTCGGGGGCGGAACAACCGTTGTATATAAGGCGGCCCCTCTTTCCTGGCAGGTGGTTGAGAGCGGATGTTCGGCCTTCAGCCTGGACAGATGCTCTTGGAGCAGTGGAATAAAACGTTCCCTTCACGGCCTACGACTCCTTTCGCGCTGCCACAGTGCACTCGGGTCATCGAGGGGCGCCGACAACGGACCTTTTTTGCAACATCTTTTCTCACCAACAAAGGGAAATTAACTGACGTGGTCGACAGGATCGGACAGCCCGCAGAGAAGATGTTTGCAGCTCGGTGGAGGTGCGCTGGCGTCCTCGTTACCAATGCGGCGACATTGAAGAGCTCGTGCACCACTGCAAGAACGGCACGAGGAGTGTCCAACTTCCAGCTTCCCTACGACTGAAGGTGCTGGAATACCTTGTGGGCGAGAAGGAAGCTGCCTGAAGAAGCCCGCAGCGGAGTCCTCAGGTGCACAGTCGAGCAAGGACGAGGCAAGGCGCGGCTGCAAGTGGCGGACGTGTGGTCAGCACTTCGGTGAGGGGAGCCGCGGCGAAAAGTCAGCGGTAGTAGAAGAAAGCCTTAGGGCCGTCAATGAGGCGACGGTGTTGGAACACCGAAGACGAACTTGGTTGCCGCGCGACAACAGCGCTGCTGTGCGAGTAGGTGATCCCGTATTTCATCGCCACGCCGAGATTTGGCGCCATCCATCGTGAACCTGGACACTTGCGAGACGAGGCTTCGACGAGGACTGCAAGTCATGGAGCCAGAGGTGCAACCGGCAACGAGCGTCGCCGCAGGTGAGACTCATTTCGTGCTTTGTTATGTTTCTGGAGTGAACTTCATCGTGACATGCATGTGGTGTTGTGCCTTAGCAATTTTGGTATACATCCCATTGACGAAACGAGTGGCAAGTAGATCATCCCGCTCATGACATGCATGTCACGATTTTCATCTTATGACCTGTCATTTATGATCGTCATGCAGTCATGTTGGGCCAAACAAATTTTCGTATACATCCCATTAACGAAACGGCAGTATAGCGCCCCGACCATGGCATGTAAGTCATGGCGGTCATGACATATAACATGAAAATCATGACATACATGTCATGATTTTCATGTTATGACCTGTCATTTATGATAGTCATGCAGTCATGTTGGGCCATAGCAATTCTCGTATATATATCCCATTAACGAAACGGCCGTAAGAGCACCAAGACTGTGTGGCATGTAAACCATGCTGCTTATGGCACTCCTGTCATGATTCTAATGTTATGACCTGTCAGTTACGTTCGTCATGCTGTTGTGTTGCGCCATAGCAATTTTGGTGTACATTCCATTAACGAAACGCGGGGCATATAAATCATGCCGCCCATGATATGCATGTCATGCTTTTCATGTTATGACCTGTCCTTTATGTTCGTCATGCAGTCATGTTGTTGCATACCAATTTTCCTATACATCCCCCTAACGAAACGGCTAAGAGAGCACTAAGACCGGGGAATGTAAATCATCTCGCTCATGATATTCATGTCATGATTTTCATGTTATATCCTGAAATTTACGTTCGTGACGCAGTCATGTTGTGTCATGCCGATTTTCGTATACATCCCGTTAACGAAACGCGTGGCATGTAAATAATGCTCCTCATGACATGCATATCATGATTTTCCTGTTTTTACCTGTCATTCATGTTCGACATGCAATCATGTTGTAGCATACCAATTTTCGTATACATCCCATCAACGAAACAGCCAGGAGAGCAACAAGACCGTCGCATGTAAATCATGTCACTCATGACATGCATGTCATGGTTTTCGTGTTATGACCTGTGATTTATGTTTGTCATGCAGTGATGTTGTCTCATGCCAATTTCCGTATACGTACCATTAACGAAACGCGTGGCATGTGAATCATGTCGCTCATGACATGCATGTCACGATTTTCATGTTATGACCTGTCATTTATGTTGGCCATGCAGTCAGTCATGTTGTGGCATACCAATATTTGTATACATCCCATTAACGAAACGGCCAGGAGAGCAGCAAGACCGTGGCATGTAACTCATGCCGCTCATGACATGCATGTCATGCTTTTCATGTTATGATCTGTCACTTATGTCCGTTATGCAGTCATGTTGTGGCATACCAATTTTCGTATACATCCCATTAACGAAACGACCAGGAGCGCACCAAGACCGTGACATGTAAATCGTGCCACTCACGACATGCAAATCATGATTTTCATGTTAAGACCTGCCATTTATTTTCGTCAGGCAGTCATGCTGTGCCATACCAATTTTCGCATACATCCCATTAGCGAAACAGCCAGGAGAGCACTAAGACCGTGGCATGTAAATCATGCCACTCATGACATGCGTGTGATGATTTTCATGTTATGACCTGCCATTTATGTTCGCCATGTAGTCATGTTGTGGCAGACCAATATTTGTAAACATCCCGTTAGCGAAACGGCAAGGAGAGCACAAAGTCGTAGGCGGCTAGATAGATAGATAGATAGATAGATAGATAGATAGATAGATAGATAGATAGATAGATAGATAGATAGATAGATAGATACGCTCAAACTCGCCGAAGTTCGCTAAGAAATGCTTCGCATTTAAAAGTGACACTCCATGACTGACTGACCACAGATGTCCTGACCTTCCCGGTGAGGTAAGGCAATATGAGAGCGCCGTGCATTTCCTCTGGTACTTCGAGCACCTTTAACAGCGAGTCAGCAATTTTAAACCATGCGGGGATCATGGCATCATCAGCGGGCATGAGGGCAACAACAGCCTTTAAGTCTTTGGCATACCTGCCTAACCCGCTCGTCTCACTCCGTGCTTCCCTTCTGAAAAACTCCGTATATACGGAAAGAGCATTTCCGTACATATTATAGAATGGTAATACGGATTTCCGTATATACGTATTCCGCATCACTTCCATATATACGCTCCGTATCACATCCGTATATGCGCATTCCGCATTACTTCCGCAGACTGCTCTCCATATGACTTCCGTTCATCCATACTCCGAACCACCTCCATATAATTTCCGTATATAGACTAAGCCAAAATGTACGAAAAGGGGGCATGCTGTTCGTCCTTTCGAGGCCTAAGTGGGCTGCCATAGATTTTGAACCAATTTCGGAGTAACTGCGAGGCTAAAAGCAGCGGTTGAAGTTTTTAGTTCCCTGCAGTTGCCATTCGATGGTTTAAAAGTTGCCCCCGGTAGAGCATTCCAGGCACACGAACTGTTGAACCACTTCCGACCAACGGAAAAGATAGAAAAATGGACGCTTCCCATTGGGATCAGATTTTCACTCGATTTATCAGCATTTATATCACACTTACAGACTCCCATGAATGCAAAGGAACATCACACACGTACACACGCAAACATGCACGCAAGTATATCAATGTAATTCCCCACATATACCACTCACCTCACGCAAATGTACGCCGACGATCGGGTATATATACCAATACATATTACCTAACTTGTGGTGCCGGTGGTAAGGGCCTGTTCAGCGCAATTACAAAATAAATATTCACAGAACAGCCGTGCGGTTAGCGTTGGCTCTTAGATAATCCTGCACCGCACAGAGCTGTTAAACAAAACTCGCCATATAGTGAGCGCTTTTTTTATTTAGCGAATCCCAATTAGCGAATGCTCTATTAAGTGCAGCGAAATTTTATGCCCACAAATATCGAAGTTGATGATAATTCAGCTGTCACAAGCCTTCTTCATCGTTTTACATATGCAGAATAATGTTCCATTAAGTCAAAGCTCATGCGCATCAGCTTAAGGCAGAGCAAACAAGGTAAACAGAAAATATGTAATCTACAGATGTACAATAGGCATTCAGAAGGCGTAGCTTGCGATATGACAACACAGTACCAACACGCACTACCACACATGCGCTTCATCTCGTTCATCTTCTGATACCACTGAGCTGCAATGCCAAATAACACTGAGGTCATGGATCATACTCGAATGAAATCGTTTATGTCTTTGTCAACTTAATTTGCCTAAGCTTGCATGTAATTCGAAGATGTTTTTGATGAATTTCTTTTTGTGTGATATTTCTGATACAGACCTATAGTTTGGAAACACGCCTTAAGTTGCTTTCCTATTGCATTGTACTTGACATATTATAATATATAATCGTACCTATGTGATGATGATTACCTAGATAAAGACGCTTAGTGCCCACGATGTGTACACACGTCAGAATAAACAGTATTCAATATTCTACTTCCTTCTCTTGCAGTTTCTGTATCATTCTGTATCTCCGTACCTGTATCTCCGTATCCGTGCTTCCGTATCCGTACCTCCGTATCTGCATCATTCACACAAATTCTTCTAATTCCTTATAGCTGCTTCCATTTGATTGTGAGGCCTCAGCATTGTCCTTCCGTACTGTTTCCATGTGTGTCATCAACATATGCGCTTCCCCATAATCTATCCCTTTGGCCGTTCATATTCCGTTCGTTATATGTCATCCCTTCCGTGTGCTCCTTATCGGCGTATGGTATATCCACATAACGGACACGGAAGCAGTTCATTCCGTAAAATGCATTCTTATGGCGAAACGGAATTCCTTATGTGCCATACGCTTTCTTCCGTATGCTCCGTATCAGTTCCGTAGACTTCCGTATATGTCCGCATGTGTTCCGTGCCATTTCCGTAAATTTTGTACGGAGAAGGTACGGAATACGTGTGTTTTCCGTAAAGCTGCATATGGATTTTTTCAGAAGGGTTGTGCCGCATTCTGCAAAACGCATGCGGTCTTAAGCTTGTCGATCTCAAGCTGGAGCTTAAGTGCTTCGATTTCGAGCTGCATCTCATGTGTTCAACCCATCTTATTACTGCTCATAGCGTATGAGCCATAATCACTATCGTCCATGGTGCGAAGCTCCCAGAGAGTGGCGGAACGGTTATGGTTCTGGAGTGAACTTCATTCACTCCAGCACCATAACAAAGCAGGAAATGAGTCTCACCTGCAGCGACGCTCGTTGCCGGTTGCACCTCTGGCTCCATGACTTGCAGTCCTCGTCGAAGCCTCGTCTCGCAAGTGTCCAGGTTCACGATGGATGGCGCCAAATCTCGGCGTGGCGATGAAATACGGGATCACCTACTGGCACAGCAGCGCTGTTGTCGCGCGGCAACCAAGTTCGTCTTCGGTGTTCCAACACCGTCGCCTCATTGACGGCCCCAAGGCTTTCTTCTACTACCGCTGACTTTTCGCCGCGGCTCCCCTCACCGAAGTGCTGACCACACGTCCGCCACATGCACCCGTGCCTTGCCTCGTCCTTGCTCGACTGTGCACCTGAGGACTCCGCTGCGGGCTTCTTCAGGCAGCTTCCTTCTCGCCCACAAGGTATTCCAGCACCTTCAGTCGTAGGGAAGCTGGAAGTTGGACACTCCTCGTGCCGTTCTTGCAGTGGTGCACGAGCTCTTCAACGTCGCCGCAATTGTAACGAGGACGCCAGCGCACCTCCACCGAGCTGCAAACATCTTCTCTGCGGGCTGTCCGATCCTGTCGACCACGTCAGTTAATTTCCCTTTGTTGGTGAGGAAAAATGTTGCAAAAAAGGTCCGTTGTCGGCGCCCCTCGATGACCCGAGTGCACGGTGGCAGCGCGAAAGGAGTGGTAGGCCGTGAAGGGAACGTTTTATTCCACTGCTCCAAGAGCATCTGTCCAGGCTGAAGGCCGAACATCCGCTCTCAACCACCTGCCAGGGAAGAGGGGCCACCTTATATACACCGGTTGTTCCGCCCCCGAATCCCTCACAGCCAATCACAGTCTTTTACACAAGAAAACCCCGCATGTGAAACCCCGGATGTCTAACACCGCATGCCTAACACGCATGTCAAAGACATTGCCAAACCCCTAGCAACATAGGGGCATCAAACAAACAAATAGAACCCCGAATAGCAACGAGCACACCAAAAGGAACATGGGAACACACCAGGCACGACCATCCACACTGACAACCAAAGACAACACATGAACTTGGCCTCCACTCCTTGCTCACATGTGCTTTTAACAAAGACGCTCCGCCGGGTGCGAGGGCGCCAAACCCCAGCCAAACCAGCTGGTCTGTTCCCAGCCGCACAACGAATTCCAACAATGGCCGCCTCCTGGTCCGCATATCCACCACGTGGCTGTGCGTCTTCCAACGAACCCGAACCACATTCTTTTGCTCGAGGACGGCACACGGCGACAGCGATATACCCGCGCTTTTCGCGTCCCGTATACGCCAGGCCACAAGCTGCAACGCAATGCTCGCAATGTAAAATAATGATATTCTCGCGTACAACTTCAAATCACAGCTTTTCTCCAAAGCTTTTGACCGCGTTGCTCACTGCCGCTTAATTTCAAAATTATCGGTTCTAAAATTAGACAGCTCAACACTCTCTTGGATCAGAAACTTTCTAACAAACCGTCAGCAATTCATAATCGTTAATAATTACACGTCATCCCTTACATATGTCACCTACGGTGTACCACAGGGTAGCGTTCTAGGACCCTTGCTTTTCCTTATTTATATCAATGATCTGCCTAATAACATTTCATGTTGCATGCGCGTATTTGCCGACGACTGTATATACCGACCAATTAAGAGCCCTGATGATCACCTCATTTTCCAACATGACCTGCAGATAGTTAGTAATTGGTGCGAAGCCTGGCAAATGAAGCTGAATTCATCTAAATGTAAAATAATGATATTCTCGCGTAAAACTTCAAATCACAGCTTTTCGTATTACATAAATACAATCCTAGTGTCTCAGGCATCAGCATACAAATATCTAGGCGTTAATCTTACATCAAACCTCTCATGGACCTCTCATATCACAACCATATGTGCTAACGCTTCCAAATCTCTTGGGTATATCCGCCGCAACTTACGGAACTGCCCATCCGACATTCGTAAACTAGCGTTCTTGACATTTGTACGTCCACAACTTGAATTCGCGTCGCCCATATGGTCTCCCTATCATGAATACTTAATCCGCATGTTAGAGGCTATCCAAAATAGAGCTAGTCGATTTATTTCCCGCGATTATAACTACCAGTCAAGTATAACGCGAATAAAACTCAACCTTTCCCTTGAAACTCTAAGTAGTCGACGTGACATAGCACTCTTGTCCCTGTTCCATAGATAGGTGCCACCTTATATACACCGGTTGTTCCGCCCCCGAATCCCTCACAGCCAATCACAGTCTTTTACACAAGAAAACCCCGCATGTGAAACCCCGGATGTCTAACACCGCATGCCTAACACGCATGTCAAAGACATTGCCAAACCCCTAGCAACATAGGGGCATCAAACAAACAAATAGAACCCCGAATAGCAACGAGCACACAAAAAGGAACATGGGAACACACCAGGCACGACCATCCACACTGACAACCAAAGACAACACATGTACTTGGCCTCCACTCCTTGCTCACATGTGCTTTTAACAAAGACGCTCCGCCGGGTGCGAGGGCGCCAAACCCCAGCCAAACCAGCTGGTCTGTTCCCAGCTGCACAACGAATTCCAACAATGGCCGCCTCCTGGTCCGCATATCCACCACGTGGCTGTGCGCCTTCCAACGAACCCGAACCACATTCTTTTGCTCGAGGACGGCACACGGCGACAGCGATATACCCGCGCTTTTCGCGTCCCGTATACGCCAGGCCACAAGCAGCAACGCAATGCTCGAACCCCTCAGGCTGACTCCGTCACTTTTAGGTAATACGCCTGTGAGAGGTATGTCATCTGCAAATGAAGCGACCACTGATTTGTTTCAACATACAAGCTTTCTACGCGACTCGTCCTGGATGCGCCCGTAGAGAGACGGAGACCTAGGTGGTGTAGAGGGTCCAGCATCTTCAAGGTGCTTAGCATAGCAGATTGATAGACTATGGCCCCATAGTCAAGACCTGTGCGTATAAGATTCTTAAACAAGTTCAATAGACATTTTGTGTCACTTCCTCATGCAGTGCACGACAACACCTATATGATATTCATAGCTTTCATGCTCTTCTCTTTTATGTTTATTTATTCAAAATACCTTACAGGCCCGATTCTGGGCACTGTGTAAGGGGAACATCACAGCTTATATGAAAAACTATAACTCATATGTGCCGCAAAAGTTAGCTTGGTGTCTAGAATTGTGCCTAAGAAGTTGTACTCAGTGGTCACAGGTAGACGCTGACCCTGCAGGTGAACATGAGGATCAACATTAAGTCTCCTTCGGCAAAAGAGAACGCAGGTGCTGTTCTGTGGGTTCAGTCTGAACCCATTTTCTTCTGCCCACTTAGATATCTTGTTCAGTTCAACCTGGACTTGCTGCTGGCATACTGCCAGATTGCACGATTTAAAACCTATATGTACATTGTCCACATATGTTGAATAAAACAAGTTACTTGGGATGTACGAACGCCGGGAATTCATTGAACGGAGGGAACAGATTGGCAGTGGTGAACAATTTCACGGAAAAAATATATCGGATTGAATTCGAGGTCGTCCTGATCGGGGGAGTTGAGTGGGAATGCCCGGTGACAGCGCGCAGGTGTCGGCGTCAGCTGCCTCATTCCCTTTAAGTCCCATGTGAGCAGGAGCCCAGACTATAGAGCAGGGGGCAGGCTTTCCCTGATAGTCAGCATGTTCCAATAGTCGACAAGCTAGGTATGCGACATAGCCGTTTTCGGCGTTTCGACAGGGGTTTCGACGGTGATGATAGTTCGCGATTTAGGATGGCAAGCTTCCAATGCAATAGTGACTTCCTCCACATTGGTTATGTTCCGGGCTCGGAAAGCGAGTCCGTTAAAGGTTCGCTTCTCATGGACGACTGCGGCCGTATACCATCCCCCTGCTGTTGGCCAGAGGCGTTCACGTAGAACACACCGGGTTTTGATCCATAATGGCGGGCCAGGGCTTCCGCCTGCGCCAGGCGCCTGCCAAAATGGTCTTCTTTTTCCTAAAGCTTGGGAAAGGGTGGACGTGGAGGACGCATCTCAACTCAAAAGGGAGTTGAACGCGAGCTTCCGCGATGTTGGCGTGTCTAATGTGTAAGCGGGATAATAGGCGGCGACCAGCTTCAGCGTCTGAAAGGCGAGTGTACTGATTTGTGAGGTGGGCCTTTCGAAGCTCTCGAAAAGTGCTCACCATGCCCAGGCCCAAAAGGCACTGGCTCGAGGTGTTTAAGGGGAGGTCGAGGGCCCGCTTTACAATTTTGCGAAGGATGACTTCAACTGCATCCTAGTCTTGCTTCCGCAGGTCGTAGTATGGAGTAGAATATAGAACTCTACTCATTACGAATGCATGTGCCAGATGCAAGGCATCCTTGCACCGTAGACCTCCGCGTTTGTTAGAGACCCGGTGAACCATGCGGCCTACCTGGTCGCCCACCTTGCGCAGTTTGGCCAATGTGTTGTCTGACCGTCTGTTTCGATTTATAAAGAGCCCCAGTACCCGGACTTGTTTTTGTTCAGGAATTGGACCTGTTTCTAGCGAGAGTTCAATTTTGGCCGTGCACTTTGTCGAGGCGCGTATGTGCACGAATTCTGATTTGGAAGGTGAGCATTGAAGGCCGCGTTGGCTGGCATAGCGTTCGACAATGTTGACGGCTCGCTGCAGGTTCGGCTCAGTGTCTCCGAGTGAGCCCTGCGTAGTCCAGATGGTGATGTCATCAGCAAACAAGGCGTGTTGCATACCGGGGACATCAGCCAGCTGAGCTGATAGGTGCATCATCGCCAAATTAAATAATAGTGGAGACAGCACTGCACCTTGCAGTGTACCTCTAGTTCCTAAGATAAAAGAACCGTGTTCGTTGTCCTGTAAGCGGATGAAAGCTTGTCTATCAGTTGAAAACTGCTGAATGTATCGAACGCTCTCAAGCCACAGCCGGTTTGTGATAGGTGTGCGGGAATTGTCTCGCGAGTCACATTATGAAATGCCCCTTTTTAGCCCAAGGTGACAACGACCTTGCCGTTGGGAGGGCATTCGATAGGGTCTAGGACGTCCCGATTGAGTTGAAGCAGGATGTCTGGCGCGGATATGTGCGGGCAAAACCCGTGCATTGCTTCTGCAAAAGTACAATGGCTCTCCATAAATTCAGACAACCGATCCCGCACCATCGTCTCCATCAGTTTGCAGGCGCGTGATGCGAGAGAGATGGAGCATAGGTTGTACGTGTTCACGGCCTTGCGAGTTTTTGGAATAAATGTAACGAGGGGTGTCTTCCATTCTATGGGGAGTGGCACGTCCCCTGACTAAATTGAGTTGATGTAAGCTAATAGTGATTCATATGCCGGGTCGGGAAGGTTAGCTAACATTTAGCTCAAAGGTTGAAATTAGCATTAGCTCAAATTTGTTGAACTAGCATTTCGCTCAAAAATTGTATTTAGCTGAAAGGTTGAAATTAGCATTAGCTCTAAGGTTGAAATGAACAGTCGGGGGCAGGCCCACTTAGCACGGGACCTGAGTCCCCGACAGTTCCACTGTATTATTAGTTTTGGGGAAGCCAATTTAGATTTGGGGGATCGCTTACATGAAGGGTGTCCCGCCATTATCTGTGTTAGGAATTTCAGTCGAGGTTGTAGCTCCGGAGCCGGCTCCCTGGCCTTGTACTACTGTCCCAGAGACATAGCTACTGTCCGCAGCGTCGTTAAGAGTAACTGTACGATGAGATAATTTGCTTGGGTGCCAAGTTACATCCTTTAGACTTACCTTGCGCGCGGCAAGGGCAAGCATGTTGAGCAGGGCCTCTGCTACTTGAGCGTCAACTTGAACATTAAATTGATAAGTAATTTGAGCCATGATTTCCGCTGCCAATGCGTTCATCATTCTGGTAATTTTGTTTTCAAGGCTGGTCTCAAGGGCGGCAATGGAAGATTCCAGAGTCGTCGGTATCGCCACCTCGCTCTCCACGCTTTCTGCATGCGGTGCAGGCTGGGGAGGGCAAGTGGATTGTTTTTCAAGAGCTTCAATTTTGGCTAGAAGCTTCTCGTTCTGTGCCCAGAGAGATGCCACTATATTATGGAGCTCAGTGTCAGCCGTTGAGCGAGAAGGAGAGGCTGGAGAAGAGGGAGAGGAGGAGGCAACCCTACTCATGCCGCTCACCTTTTTGCCATTTTGGATAGTGCTTGCGCGGGCGTCACCCGCGCCTTGCACCTTGGGTTCTTGCTGCTGGGAGCGGCTCTGGTTCCCTTGGCCGCTTTTTTGACTTCGTCAGTGGTTCTACATGGAATTTCAGTGTCCTCCTCTGATTCTCTTTCTATTAAGGTTGTATGGTGTGTTTGAGAGCTGCACAGTTCAGAGCAGAAATCTGTTCCTTTACTATTTCGTTGAAATTGTTGATAACGTTACCTTGTTTATCTTTTAGCGCATGCATTTTGTTTTGTCCCGCGTGCAGTTTCATTTTGACCGATTTAATGCTGGTGCCTTTTTCTACCACTTTCTTTATTTCTCTCATGTTAAAGTTTCTTACCTCTCCTTCCCTGGCATTACTGATCAATTTTGATAGTTCTGTGAATTCTATCTTATCTTTTGACGAAGTTACTTTCATTTGTTGGCGTTTTTTATGAAGTCCCTGGTAGATTGGGACAACGTACTCGTAGCTTGGTTTGCTGTCTCACCCCCGACTTCTATCGCTGTTTCAAGGATTGTTTTTTTATGGTTTTCTTTATGTCTTCTAAATCATCATCGTTTTCGCCTAAGGCCTCGAACTTGTTGCTTAGGGCGACTTTAAATTGTTCGTTCTTCGCTCTCAGCTGTAGATTTGCAGTTTTTCTAGTAAATAATTTAGTTCTTGTTTTCTCTAGGTTAAGTACAATTTAAGCCCTTACGAATCTGTGATCGCGACATTTGATTTTCCCCACTACTTCTGTGTCTTGAAATATACCTGGTTGTTCGCGCATTATAAAGTCACTTTCATTCCCTGTTTCCCAGTTAGGGCTTTTCCACGTCGATTTCCTATTCTTGTGTTTCTTAAAAAACGCATTCATTATTCGGAGTCTGTTTATTTCGGCAAATTGTACTAGCATTTCCCCACGGTTATTCCTACGGCCGACGCCTTAGTTGTCAATCGCTTGCTCTCCACTTTTTTCTCTTCCTACTTTTGCGTTGAAATCCCCCTTGATTACTGTGTATTATGTCCGGACTTTCTTTATTTCTAATTCGATATCCTCGTAGAGCTGCTCTACTTGTCCTCTAACCGTTTTTATTTTGCTCGAGATTACGTCGTTTTTATGTTGCTCGAGATTAGCAGCTGCAGAACATCTGCCCACGGCGGCGGTCAGCTCTGTAAAGCAGCAGAGGGCACTAATAATCACTGGACCCGGACAGGCCGCCACTGGAAACTAAACATTGGAACCTTCCATGCAAGATCCCTCTCCAGCGAAGCTAGATTAGCGGAACTACCCGAGGAACTAGAGGGAGTTAGTTGGGACGTCATTGGCATTAGAGAAGTTGGGAGAGAATGTGAAGCTTACATATTCTTAAACAATGGACATGTCCTCTTCTATAGAGGGTTACCCGAAAAGAGAGACTACGGCGTTGGGATCCTAATTCACAAAGATATAGCGGGCAACTTAGATGAATTCTACAGCATTAACGAAAGGGTACCCTGCGTCGTAATAAAACTAAATAAGCGGTATAAACTTAAGATAATCCAGGGATATGCGCCAACAACGAAAGCACTACGGAATTTTTCTAAAAGAAGCAGACAAGCGGTTGTGAGAGTGACCTTGCTTAGCAAGCAGTCCGTCGATGTGTGTGTGTAGTGTATACTGTGCTCTTTCTCTGTTTTCTGAGAATCTTTCAATCTCCCCCATGCCACCGTTCCCGTGTGTAGGGTTACAAACCGTTTTTCTGTAGGGTATTGACGTCCATGCTTTCCCTCTCCACTATTTCTTCGTTGGTATTTCATTGACAAACTACACATTTCGAACACTTGCGCCGCATACATGCATACAACGGCTCTAGCATAGTGGGCGACTGCAGTATCGTTAATCGCGACGCGCATGAGTAAATCACGTAAGTAGTCCAAACATTAGTTATTCACATTCGTCATACATTTATACCCTACCATCCAAGTACTAGTGTGCAGGACACGACCAGGAGAGCTCCGAGGCGTAGGCAGTTGGATACCTATATAGCTCAAAGAGACCTCAATTCACCAAGAAAGGCTTCCCATTTCACGTGAAACATCACCTTGCGGACGCAGCATTGCGTTCTAACATTATATTAGGATGCAATTAATAAATGTGCAGCAGATCCCATGTGTTGTGAGAGTCGGTGCCATGCGAAGCAATCGGCGACTAAACTGCTCATATCAATTTGTTCAGTGGTGAGGCAGACGTTAACAATATGATCAACTTCGTCGTGCGAGGAACGTCCGCAGTACCGTTGCTTCTGAGTGACAGCACGACGTAACTTTGGCAGTTAGGATAGTACATGGCAGAGTCGACTATTTTATCAACGAAAACGTGCGCTACTGTGCGATGACGTGATTGGGCAAGCGTCGTTCATGGAAGCAGCGCCGCGGGATTGAGCAAAGTCGGAAAGAGCATCCAGAATGACAGTAGAAGCCACGTGTTGTTTATCACATTGCTATGATGGTACTTATTGAGTATTAGAAGCCCAGCCATCGCTACATAAACACCGGCATCCGATCCGCTGTTCTAATAGGGTTAATTACTACATATGTACCGCCCGGAACGAGCGGCCGTGTCTCAGTGGTCGACTGCTTGGTACCTCGATGGACAGGGCGCGACACCCGCTACCATTTGCTAAGCTGCGCGCGTCTGTGTCCTCGTTGTGTGTACATTTCTATCCAAACCTACGACAACATGGTACCTTTGTTGTCTTTAAATCTCTTGTAATGATACGTTAAATGTATGTTTCAGCCCTTAATTGACGTAGTCCGTATAAAATTCAAACACTTCCTGCGCATACCCGCATACCGTCGGCCAAGAACTATGGGCATTTGTCATATGTATTTACGTTATCGTTAATAGTGGCGTTAATGACGAATATATCATTGTGGTGGTTTCAGTATGAGTCATTCATGCTCGTGATACATTTGTACCCTAACGTCCGAACCTTCAGGGATGTCAGGTGAACGAGACGACCAGGAAAGAGAGCACCAAAGCGTAGGCAACTAGACAGATAAATTGACAAGGTCAAAGTTGCTGAAGTTGGCACCCTAAGAAATGCTTCGCATTCAAAAATGATACGCTTCATTCCACTGCTCTTCTTTCTTCTTTCGCAGACGACGACGGCACGTGGGACCACTGTGTGAGTGGCAGATCTAATTGTGTGCCTGGATGGGTCACTCAGAAAGACAATGTTCATCACGGACGATCATATATGACAGTGGAATATAATGAAGGGTCATAAGCATTTTTCCACAACAATTATAAATGTACCCCCGCTGTTTCACTTCCAATACACACTTTTCTCGTCAGATAGATAAGGCTCCGTTTTTTCCAAGTATGCTTCGGATATATAAATTTTCGTGGCAATAACTTGGGACAAGGCTGTTCCTGTTGTTACTATAAATGGAGACAAGCGAAGCCTGTAATATGTCACTAAATCATATGCGCTCTGCGTCTCAGAGTCGTCAAAAGTCTCATGGCATCAAGTAATTCCCAGCAATAAACTTGCCGCAGGGACATTGAGAAGTTTATTGCATTTCTCCGGACACAGTACAATTGTCTGATAGGGAATTCTTTGTAAAACCACCGTTAAAACAGAGTATATTGTTTAAAGATACGTTCACAATAGGCCTTCAGCTACGGAAACATTGTGGCGAAATATTACTCCTGCATATGTGGGGTCATCGCAGGCGGCACGTGTGGTCGCCAATGGCTGGGGAGACGTGATAACACGGAAGGGTTCATCTCATAAAGAGTAAATGTATTTTTGGTACTGAATAATGTGCAAGGTTAAAACATTCTCTCCCGAATATCGCAAATCGCCAATGCCACCGACAGACGTAATAGGAAGCATTGAGCGGGTATTTAGGCAACAGCTTTTGCTGCAGCTCCCCTGTTACTATTTTTTACGAAAAAAATTATTATTATTATTATTATTATTATTATTATTATTATTATTATTATTATTATTATTGCGTGTCGAGATGATAATATACTACATGTACTCGAGCTTCACTGCCAAGCAAGATATTACCATAAGGCTTGTTCTAGTGTAAGACGCGGGAAATTTTCTCTGCATAGGCTTTTTTAGCCTGCACAGAAAAAGCACGCAGCACGAACCTATACCATCATCGCCGTATGAAACTTGCGACGACGGAAGCTTGAATAGAATCCGCATCTTTTCGCATGGTAGCCAAGCATAATAGTCTTTCCAACACGGCGGCAGTGACCGAAGGAATCGCGCCCGAGCCTGGCTGCGGCATTCTTGATGGATGACAACGTGCTGGAGCTTGGTTCACTGGGCTCTATGAGCACCAGGCGGTGAAAGTTTTGTGAGCCTTCAACAGCAGCGATCGTGGTTATCACGTTGCCGTTTCGGCCAGCACAGACGCAGCAACCGCCAAGATAGTATACTTACATAGTGCAGCGTTCCTCATACTCCTGTAATGGTCTGAGCACTGAAAAGACTCTGAATGCGCACTGATGCTGCGTAGTCGATAGCACTTGTCCATACCTAATACACGGCGAAGCATTCTGATCATGGTCCCTGCAACATTTTTTAAAATAACACGAAAACACTGCCTATTGGTCGGGGAGGCTTATGTGAAAGCTGCAGCTAAATATTTGTTGTCTTGCGCGCAACACGTCTTGACATACACGGTGAAAAGCATAACACACCATTAAAGAGCGAGGTAAAGAAAATGTACAAACAACGTCATCGCGCTTGCTTGCTCATTCCTTATTTTTTGTTGGACTGTTTATAGCTTCAGCCACGCTCGCTCAGAGAGAAGGAAACACCTCCGGACGCGGGAACTCCTCTACAAACAGACGCTCTAATGTCGCTAATATTAACGGATTTTATATTTTTGCGGTAGCGGATGTGTCAGCAAATTTGCTCCTTAAGGAATACTTTTCGAGAATTACATGGAAAGTGCCGCAGAGCACCTTTAATACTATTCATATTTCTCTGCCTCTTGTCAATAGGGCAGCGCTGCGGACACGTCGCGAGGAAGGACTATGGAATAATTGCATTAATGGGGGCCCTTCTGCGACCACCTAAATGACTACCTAAGGGCGGCAGTGACAATTGGAAATCGTGGCCGTGGCTTTGGTGTTATAAAAGAAACTCCCTGGCAACTCAACTACTGCAGCGTGTCGTGCTGTTTATTTCGGGCTAAATAGCAGTATGTTGACTACCATGCGTACGATGAATAAGTTTGCTTTGATCGTGTCATTTTACCAGTCGCTATTTGAGGTGAATAATTCAAGGATAAGTTTCTGACCAGCCGTAGTAGTCGACATGCGGAGTCCCACCTGCCGTGATACACCTCACGTGGTCGCAATGATGCCATAAGACCCTACAGCGACCATGAAAACGACATGCAAACGACACACGGCTTGACTTACAAATGAACTGCTTAATCGCTCGCAATACTGTGTGCGAATGTCGAAATAAAATGATTCCCTTCTGCGGCACGCTCAAACAGAAACGTACAGTTGGTCGTGTGAATACTGCGAGAGTTCTGCACGCTTAGCGATCTGAGTACAGACACAAAATGCAGGATGTTCTAAGAATGAAAAATATATTTTAATTACTAAGGAGTGTACTCAGAGAAAATGAGATTGTCTTGGATTTTTCTAGTGAAATGTTGTCCTCATGATCACCCATTTTTATTTATATGTGAAAACATGCTAGAGTAGGCTACGTTTGACATGGCTATACCAAAATCATGATATTTATCTGAGAACAGCAAATACACATACAAAGTAGCCCAGGGAAGAAATAATTCATTAGAAAAGAAAAAGATAGGGGTGCTATTCCCACAAGCGTGATGGCTACCTTGCAACAATACCTGTAAGGGCAGAGCTCAATGGATACAGAGCAGACACACAAGCTACCGTAATTATTTCCGAAAATATTTCTACGTACTGGCATGGAGAATGTCCATACGATGTGCCTGTTATCTACATATATAAGAAGAAGCAATAATATCAATTACAGACAGTTCATTAGGGTTGTGTCCATTGGAAAGTCTCGAGGGGCACTGACTACACGCTTTTCGTTCCTGCAGTGTGGCAATGGTCCAAGAACTTTATACCAATTCTGACTGTTCGTCTGTTGAGCCTATGAAAGCGGTCTTTCAGATGAACTTGTGTTCTTTGTACTTGTGTTCTTTCTATATTTGTGTTATTTGTATAGATGAACTTGTATTCTTTGTATAGCCGCTAGACCAGTGTGGTGGTGCTATGCGAGTAGCGGGACACTTGGATTAAATTTGACCACCTAAAAATGTTTAACTGGGAACTATCTCTCTGCGCGGTTTTTTTTCTTCTTTTTGCATTCGAGCTCCATTTAAGGTGAGCGATCATACCAAGAATTGGAACCGGGGATGTGGAGCTTGTGCAGCCCACAGACCACCCGCACATCTACCACGGCAAGACAAATCTAAATAAACAGATAATTTGATATACAGAATATAGACAGTCAGAGCGACAGCCACGCAGATACGAAGACGGTCGAAGGCCAATAGTTTCGCTTAGAATGCTTCACATTTCAATTCTGAAATTATTGTTTGAGCTTGTCCATCTTTGCAGAGTGTCTTTTTATAACAGACAGAAAAAATAATCCATGACATGATAATAATTGTAGCGCTTGCCGCGACTCTATTAGCTCAGCCAGACATTTTTTTTAATTTTTACGCCAGCCGATCATTAGGCAGCTGTCAGACGAGAATTTCATCTGTTTCGCCTGACAGAGTTCGGTGGGTCATCGAGACAAGCCAGCAGACAAGGTTATGGGCAGTACATTTTTTGTCCTTTTACTCATGTGTGTAGGGAAACAATGGGCCACCCGTTGTATAAAAGGCAGCGCGCGGCGATGTTTTTCCAAAGGGCTACAGAGGAGCAAACATTGGTAAGTTTCTGCCGCACTAGGCCATTTAAGTAAGCTTACACCAGCACGATTCCCTGTTCCTTAAGATACTTGCCTCGTCACAAGGTACATATCTTGCAGAAGCACTTCAGATGCCATATTTAGGTTTTCCTTGACTTGCTCACGAAATAGGGAATACACGCAACACCATCACTGGTTAATTAGGTTGTAACAGCGAAAGACTTTTGTATGGTAGCCATTGGTCTGAGACACAAAGTTATGGTGTTATAGTCCTGCGGGAGCGCCTGGCATGGTAACCAAAGACCAGCTTTTCACTACAGCGTAAACCCACCCGCGCTGGGTGTATGCGAAAATAAGTGAATTTCAAAACGCGAACCACACCGTCTGCTGCCATACACACGAAATGAGTAGACAACAATTCTTCTGAATTGGAAGCAACAGGTTCTTAAACGCCTTACTTTAAGGTTGTGTGTACGATGACCAGATGGATCACTTGCAGGTATATGTGAGAGCCTGTCAAAATGTGCATATAACTAACGAGGTGAAACTTGAGCAGAACTCGACCAGTAAGCACAAGGAAATCATTTTATTAGGTCAGCCTAGAATCTCACCGACGCACGCCAGTGGTTATTTTGCCTTAGGCCTCTAAACTAGAGTTCGGTAGCGACCACTGTCTTATCTGTAGTTACCCAATAAATAGGCTAACTGACACGACGCTTGCGCAAATTCCACCGGCTCTGCAGTGAACATCACGTTGTTGAGGCTAGTAGGGCATTTATCACACTACCAATAGAAGGCATCACATGCAGGGCGTGTTTTTGTATGCCACAGAAGAAAGTAAATCACCGTACAATAAAAGAACCATCTGAGGTATGTTAAACCACGAAGTATATTTCAACAGCACTAAATGAGGCTCCAATTTTCATGTAACATTTTTCATGTACCTCAACGTGACTAGATGACTTTCTCCTCATTAGGACACGGTGTACAAGACTACGGACTGTGCAATGGCGCAACGCATCGCAGCTTTTCTTCTCATTTTTGCTCTGTTAACTTGCGGTGAGTGAAAACGGCGTTCACAGTGCATGATGCTATAATAAAGTGGCTGACAACAAATCCCACAGGGCATGACATTTTGCGTTACTGCATTCACTCTCTGCTCTCGTTTAAATTATTTAAAAGATGTTCTTACATTACGACAACAGCTTATGAAGTGGTACATAAACCATTTTGTGGGAAAATATGCACTCGAATCGCACACTCAAAAATGCGATTACCACTTTAGAGAAAATAAATCATTTGGGATGTCGTCGGTTGCGGGATAATATGGGGTTTTATCAAGTATACCTGTAACGCACGCTAACTTCCGCAAGTGTGAACACAACATGGTTGTAATAGGACGATCACAGTAAAACAATGAACGGAACACCAGAAATATGTCAAATGTAGACAGCACTTGCACACTGCTTTACATGTCTGGTGGACCAGTGTGAAACTCTCCAGCCTCTTCTGTAGTATTTGTAAGTATCAAGGTCACTACACGCGCATGAAGGAACAAATTATTTTCGGCTTACTGCGGCGTCCAAATACAACATATTCGTCCTAACTTGTTGCAGCCTCATCATTATATTATTTTTATTGTAACAGGCTGCTTGTCTTTTTAGAGGTAATTCTGCCTGATTAGTGCATGGGTCAGAAATAGCAATCTATTCATCGTCGATCTATACGGCCCTCCTTCCGATTTGTTTGCCCTCATATATATGAACTAAAAATAAAAGTCCAACATAAAATACTCCACACATTCAACTGGCAACTTATTCTTTCAGGCATCATGGCCGTCCCAGCTAACGACGATGCTACCGCCAGAGCAAATTCTGTTGCTGTAAGTGCTGCCAGTGAAGAAGCTAGGATCGATCCCACTATTTTGGGAAGCATGGTTGGAGGAGGCGTACGCTAAACGTCACATTGCCGACACCTGGACGCCGATCTAATAATGGTGGCTACAATGCACTATGCTTATTTGCTTATTTCCTTTATGGGCAGTGGTTTCTTTTTGTATCTTCAAATCGAAGAAAAATAAAGGGTGATTTCTGAATGTCCGCTTCTTTATATTTACTACACCGCACATAGCTTTGGGTTACCGAG
>JABSTT010004325.1:0-15674 GCA_013339685.2 Hyalomma asiaticum | reverse complement strand
ACCAATGTTTCTGCATGAGAAATTTCTTGTGTACACACTAAGAAGGAAATAGATGTGATATAGGCCGGTTTTCCTTCTTTGTTTGCTAACATTGACCTTTCAAGGTGTTTCGGCCTGTTCCTTTAACGAATAGAGCAGTTGCGTACTGTAAGTGCATAAAACGTCGTTTCTTGCACTTTTGTTCCTGGCAAAGATTAAGGACCGCTTACGTCGCTAAAGCTAGGAGTGGATTTCACACTATTTGCATCCAAATAGCCAAAAATCCCGGCGTTATTCTGCGTGCTATGCCAGATGACGGATGCGGTCTTTTCACGACACAAGGTTACGGAGCATCAACCCATGACATGCAGACCAATGTTTCTGCATGAGAATTTCTTGTGTACACACTAAGAAGGAAATCGAGGTGTATATAGGCGGTTCCTTCTTGGTTTGCTAACCATGACCTTTCAAGGTGTTTCGCCCGTTCCTTTAACGAATACAGAAGTTGCGTCCTGTAGTGCTAAAACGTCGTTTCTTGCACTTTTTGTTCCAGGCAAAGATTCAGGACCGCTTAAGTCTCTAAAGCTAGTAGTGTGATTTTCACTATTATTTCCATTCGAAATAGCCCAAACATTGCAGGTTATTCAAGGAGTCATGCCCAGATGACCGGAAACCAGCCTTCACCAACACAAGGTTACCAGAGCATCAAAACGAGACACGCACCAAAGTTTCTGCATGAGAACATTCCTGTGTGCACACTTAGAAGGAAATCTAAAGGTGTATCTAAGTGCTTTCCTTGTTGCTTTGCTAACCGTTACCTTTCAAGGTGTTTCGCCCGTTCCTTTAACGAATACAGCAGTTGCGTACTGTAAGTGCCTAAAACGTCGTTTCTTGCACTTTTGTTCCTGGCAAATATTCAGGACCGCTTACATCGCTAAAGCTTAGGAGTGTGATTTTCACTATTACTTGCATTCGAAATAGCCAAACATTGCAGTGTCATTCAACGAGCTATGCCCAGAAAACGGAAACAGCCTTTTCACCAACACAACGTTACCAGAGCATCAAAACATGAGACACGCACCAATGTTTCTGCATGAGAACATTCCTGTGTGCACACTTAGAAGGAAATCTAAAGGTGTATGTAAGTGGTTTCCTTCTTGGTTTGCTAACCATGACCTTTCAAGGTATTTCGCCCGTTCCTTTAATGAATACAGCAGTGGCGCACTGTAAGTGCATAAAACGTCGTTTCTTGCACTTGTGTTCCTAGCAAAGAAGTTGGGACCGCTTACCTCCCAAAAGCTTAGGAGTTTCATTTTCACCATTTTTTGCATTCCAAATAGCCAAATATCCCAGTGTTATTCTGCGTGCATTGCCCAGATGAGGGATGCGGTCTTTTCACGAACACAAGTTTACCAGAGCATCAAAACATGACATGCAGACCAATGTTTTGCATGAGAAATTTCTGCTTACACACTAAGAAGAAATCCATAGGCGTATATAGGTGCTTTCCTTGTTGGTTTACTAACCATGACCTTTCAAGGTGTTTTGCCCGTTCCTTTAACGAATACAGCAGTTGCGCACTGTAAGTGCATAAAACGTCATTTCTTGAACTTGTGTTCCTGGCAAAGAATTCGGGACAGCTTCCGTCGCAAAACCTTAGGAGTGTTATTTTCACCATTATTTGCATTCCAAATAGCCAAACATTCCAGTGTTATTCTGCGTGCTATGCCCAGATGACGGAAACGGTCTTTTCACGAACACAAGGTTACCAGAGCATCAAAACATGACATGCAGACCAATGTTTCTGCATAAGAAATTTCCAGTGTGCACACTTAGAAGGAAATCTAAAGGTGAATATAGGTGGCTTCCTTCTTGGTTTGCTAACCATGACCTTTCAAGGTGTTTCGCCTGTTCCTGTAATGAATACAGCAGTTGCGCACTGTAAGAGCATAAAACGTCGTTTCTTGCACTTGTTTTCCTAGCAAAGAATTTGGGACCGCTTACGTCGCAAAAGCGTAGGACTATGATTTTCACCATTATTTGCATTCCAAATAGCCAAACATCCCAGTGTTATTCTGCGTGCTATGCCCAGATGACGGATGCGGTCTTTTCACGAACACAAGGTTCCCAGAGCATCAAAACATGACACGCACCAATGCTTCTGCATGAGAAATTTCCTGTGTGCAAACTAAAAGGAAATCTAAAGTTGAATATAGGTGGTTTCCTTCCTGGACTGCTAACCTTGACCTTTCAAAGTGTTTCGCCCGTTCCTTTAGTGAATAGATCAGTTGCGCACCGTAAGTGCATAAAACGTCGTTTCTTGCACTTGTGTTCCTAGCAAAGAATTTGGCACCGCTGCCTTCGCAAAAGCTTAGGAGTGTGATTTTCCCCGTTATTTCCATTACGACATCAAAACCTCTTGTTGGGCGAGTTGGTACATTCTTGAAATCAAAAGGCACCGGCGCAAACAGACGACACAGAAGGAGAGACAAGGACACACGAGCGCGGACTAACAACTGGCTTTATTGGAAAAAATGACGTGGTTTTATAGTGCCTCAAAGAAGCATGGGAAATGGAGGGGGACAAAAGAAAAGGGTGGGTGGGGGGGAGGAGATATGTCAACAACGCAGGCGCAAAAACAACCAGGAAAGCACAAGAAACCAATCCAATATATTGCTTAGCAATGTAACCCCCCGATAGCCGCATCCAGAAGATTAAATTCCGCGTCAAACAGAGCGATAGACGGGGTGCTTATGCACTTGCTGCCAAGTTTTCTAATATGGTAGGCTTCCAGACTTAGACGTAGCAATTTTGTCACTGCTCTTGCCTAGGATCGTCGTCTCCTTTAACCGCGCCACACAACCAGGACACTTGATGACATGCGCAACCAAATGGGCGTACTTGTCATGTAGTTTGTTCAGGTTTAGAGCGTGTTCCCCAATCGGTCATTGACGCAGCGGCCAGTTTCGCCGACATAGAACATCCCACATGACATGGGGATGCAATAGACCAGTCCAGTGGAACATTTTACTAACGGCGTTTGATGTTTCTTGCAGCATCCACGAATATTTGCATTGCAAATACGTGGGCACAACTTTCCCAGCTTGTTTGGGGCAGAGAAACGAATAGGCACACCGTGCCTGTTTGCACCTTCTTGAAATTGTGGGAAAGCTTATGGATATAAGGTACAACCTCAGGCCTAGGCGCCTTCTGGTGAACCTCTTGCCGTAGTGCTTCCCCGTTCCACGCTTGATTTTTTGAAGGAGTGATTCAGAGACGGCAGTCAAGACCGAGAGGGGGAACCCTGCGGCCGAAAGACGGCTTACCTGATTCTAGAAACTGGACGTGGCTTGGTGTGGGCACGATTTTCTGGATAGAGCTGATTTCATGCACTCAACGCAATGTCGTCTCTTAATGGTCTTGGAATGTGCTGAGTACAAACGGTAGCAGCTCCTATCTTGTGCTCTTGGTGTAGTAACCCCAGCAGACGTGCGCATCAGAAAACTTTGATTTATTAGTCTAAAAACTGTAAAGCGTCCGGAGTTTCATGGGTAAAACGTAATCCAAGTCCCATGTTTTTCTAAACAAAATAAACTTCACCTACGGTAGAGGTGTAGGTGAAGGCAGGAGTCTTTTTTTTTAAAAGTACTAAAAAAATCATCACATATCTGAAAACCTTTTAAAACCGGCCCCCCATTTAAAATCACACTCCTAAGCTTTAGCGACGTAAGCGGGCCCTAATCTTTGCCGGGAACACAAGTGTAAGAAACGACGTTTTATGCACTTACAGGACGCAACTGATGTATTCGTTAAAGGAACGGGCGAAACACCTTGAAAGTGCATGGTTAGGCAAAGCAAGAGGAAAGCCACTAGAATTCACCTTTACATTTCCTTCTTAAGTGTGCACACAGGAAATGTCTCATGCAGAACATTGGTGCGTGCCTCATGTTTTGATGCTCTGGTACCTTGTGTTGAGTGAAAAGGCTGTTTCCGTCATCTGGGCATGGCTCGTTGATAACACTGCAATGTTTGGCTATTTCGAATGCAAATAATAGTGAAAATCACACTACTAAGCTTAGCGACGTAAGCGGTCCTGAATCTTTGCCAGGAACAAAAGTGCAAGAAACGACGTTTTATGCACTTACAGTGCGCAACTGCTGTATTCGTTAAAGGAACGGGCGAAACACCTTGAAAGGTAATCGGTTAGCAAAGCAACAAGGAAAGCACTTAGATACACCTTTAGATTTCCTTCTAAGTGTGCACACAGGAATTTCTCATGCAGAAACATTGGTGCGTGTCTCATGTTTTGATGCTCTGGTAACCTTGTGTTGGTGAAAAGGCTGTTTCCGTCATCTGGGCATGGCTCGTTGAATAACACTGCAATGTTTGGCTATTTCGAATGCAAGTAATAGTGAAAATCACACTCCTAAGCTTTAGCGACGTAAGCGGTCCTGAATCTTTGCCAGGAACAAAAGTGCAAGAAACGACGTTTTATGCACTTACAGTACGCAACTGCTGTATTCGTTAAAGGAACGGGCGAAACACCTTGAAAGGTCATGGTTAGCAAACCAAGAAGGAAACCACTTACATACACCTTTAGATTTCCTTCTAAGTGTGCACACAGGAATGTTCTCATGCAGAAACATTGGTGCGTGTCTCATGTTTTGATGCTCTGGTAACCTTGTGTTCGTGAAAAGACCGTTTCCGTCATCTGGGCATGGCTCGTTGAATAACACTGCAATGTTTGGCTATTTCTAATGGAAATAACGGGGAAAATCACACTCCTAAGCTTTTGCGAAGGCAGCGGTGCCAAATTCTTTGCCAGGAACAAAAGTGCAAGAAACGACGTTTTATGCACTTACAGTGCGCAACTGCTGTATTCATTAAAGGAACGGGCGAAACACTTGAAAGGTCATGGTTAGCAAACCAAGAAGGAAACCACCTATATTCACCTTTAGATTTCCTTCTAAGTGTGCACACAGGAAATTTCTCATGCAGAAACATTGGTCTGCATGTCATGTTTTGATGCTCTGGTAACCTTGTGTTGGTGAAAAGACTGTTTCCGTCATCTGGGCATAGCACGCAGAATAACACTGGAATGTTTGGCTATTTCGAATGCAAATAATGGTGAAAATCACACTCCTAAGCTTTTGCGACGTAAGCGGTCCTGAATCTTTGCCAGGAACACAAGTGCAAGAAACGACGTTTTATGCACTTACAGTACGCAACTGCTGTATTCATTAAAGGAACGGGCGAAACACTTGAAAGGTCATGGTTAGCAATCCAGGAAGGAAACCACCTATATACACCTTTAGATTTCCTTCTAAGTGTGCACACAGAAATTTCTCATGCAAGAACATTGGTGCGTGTCATGTTTTGATGCTCTGGTAACCTTGTGTTCGTGAAAAGACCGCATCCGTCATCTGGGCATGGCTCGTGAATAACACTGCAATGTTTGGCTATTCGAATGCAAATAATGGTGAAAATCACACTCCTAAGCTTTTGCGACGTAAGCGGTCCTGAATCTTTGCAGGAACAAAAGTGCAAGAAACGACGTTTTATGCACTTACAGTACGCAACTGCTGTATTCGTTAAAGGAACGGGCGAAACACTTGAAAGGTCATGGTTAGCAAACCAAGAAGGAAACCACCTATATTCACCTTTAGATTCCTTCTAAGTGTGCACACAGGAATGTTCTCATGCAGAAACATTGGTGCGTGTCTCATGTTTTGATGCTCTGGTAACCTTGTGTTTGTGAAAAGACTGTTTCCGTCATCTGGGCATGGCTCGTTGAATAACACTGCAATGTTTGGCTATTTCTAATGGAAATAACGGGGAAAATCACACTCCTAAGCTTTTGCGAAGGCAGCGGTGCCAAATTCTTTGCTAGGAACACAAGTGCAAGAAACGACGTTTTATGCACTTACAGTGCGCAACTGCTGTATTCATTAAAGGAACGGGCGAAACACCTTGAAAGGTCATGGTTAGCAATCCAGGAAGGAAACCACCTATATTCACCTTTAGATTTCCTTCTAAGTGTGCACACAGGAATTTCTCATGCAGAAACATTGGTGCGTGTCTCATGTTTTGATGCTCTGGTAACCTTGTGTTGGTGAAAAGGCTGTTTCCGTCATCTGGGCATGGCTCGTTGAATAACACTGCAATGTTTGGCTATTTCGAATGCAAATAATAGTGAAAATCACACTCCTAAGCTTTAGCGACGTAAGCGGTCCTGAATCTTTGCCAGGAACAAAAGTGCAAGAAACGACGTTTTATGCACTTACAGTACGCAACTGCTGTATTCATTAAAGGAACGGGCGAAACACCTTGAAAGGTTGTGGTTAACAAACCAAGAAGGGAACCACCTATATACACGTTCAGATTTCCTTCTAAGTGTCCACACAGGAAATTTCACATGCAGAAACATTGGTCTGCATGTCATGCAAATAATAGTGAAAATCACACTACTAAGCTTTAGCGACGTAAGCGGTCCTGAATCTTTGCCAGGAACACAAGTGCAAGAAACGACGTTTTATGCACTTACAGTGCGCCACTGCTGTATTCATTAAAGGAACGGGCGAAACAGCTTGAAAGGTCATGGTTAGCAAACCAAGAAGGAAACCACCTATATACACCTTTAGATTTCCTTCTAGTGTGCACACAGGAAATTTCTCATGCAGAAACATTGGTGCGTGTCATGTTTTGATGCTCTGGTAACCTTGTGTTGGTGAAAAGGCTGTTTCCGTCATCTGGGCATGGCTCGTTGAATAACACTGCAATGTTTGGCTATTTCGAATGGAAATAATAGTGAAAATCACACTACTAAGCTTTAGCGAAGTAAGCGGTGCCTAATCTTTGCCTAGGAACACAAGTGCAAGAAACGACGTTTTATGCACTTACAGTGCGCAACTGCTGTATTCATTAAAGGAACGGGCGAAACACCTTGAAAGGTCACGGTTAGCAAAGCACAGAAGGAAACCACCTATATTCACCTTTAGATTTCCTTCTAAGTGTGCACACAGGAAATTTCTCATGCAGAAACATTGGTGCGTGTCATGTTTTGATGCTCTGGTAACCTTGTGTTGGTGAAAAGGCTGTTTCCGTCATCTGGGCATGGCTCGTTGAATAACACTAGCAATGTTTGGCTATTTCGAATGCAATAATAGTGAAAATCACACTCCTAAGCTTTAGCGACGTAAGCGGTCCTGAATCTTTGCTAGGAACACAAGTGCAAGAAACGACGTTTTATGCACTTACAGTGCGCAACTGCTGTATTCATTAAAGGAACGGGCGAAACACCTTGAAAGGTAACGGTTAGCAAAGCAACAAGGAAAGCACTTAGATACACCTTTAGATTTCCTTCTAAGTGTGCACACAGGAATGTTCTCATGCAGAAACATTGGTCTGCATGTCTTTCTCATGCAGAACATTGGTGCGTGTCTCATGTTTTGATGCTCTGGGAACCTTGTGTTGATGAAAAGGCTGTTTCCGTCATCTGGGCATGGCTCGTTGAATAACACTGCAATGTTTGGCTATTTCGAATGCAAATAATAGTGAAAATCACACTCCTAAGCTTTAGCGACGTAAGCGGTCCTGAATCTTTGCCAGGAACAAAAGTGCAAGAAACGACGTTTTATGCACTTACAGTGCGCAACTGCTGTATTCATTAAAGGAACGGGCGAGACACCTTGAAAGGTAACGGTTAGCAAAGCAACAAGGAAAGCACTTAGATACACCTTTAGATTTCCTTCTAAGTGTGCACACAGGAATGTTCTCATGCAGAAACATTGGTGCGTGTCTCATGTTTTGATGCTCTGGTAACCTTGTGTTGGTGAAAAGGCTGTTTCCGTCATCTGGGCATGGCTCGTTGAATAACACTGCAATGTTTGGCTATTTCTAATGGAAATACGGGGAAAATCACACTCCTAAGCTTTTGCGAAGGCAGCGGTGCCAAATTCTTTGCTAGGAACAAAGTGCAAGAAACGACGTTTTATGCACTTACAGTGCGCCACTGCTGTATTCATTAAAGGAACGGGCGAAACACCTTGAAAGTCACGGTTAGCAACAAGAAGGAAACCACTATATTCACCTTTAGATTTCCTTCTAAGTGTGCACACAGGAATTTCTCATGCAGAAACATTGGTGCGTGTCTCATGTTTGATGCTCTGGTAACCTGTGTGTTAGTGAAAAGGCTGCTTCCGTCATCTGGGCATGGCTCGTTGAATAACACTGCATGTTGGCTATTTCGAATGCAAATAATAGTGAAAAATCACACTCCTAAGCTTTAGCGACGTAAGCGGTCCTGAATCCTTTGCCAGGAACAAAGTGCAAGAAACGACGTTTTATGCATTACAGTGCGCAACTGCTGTATTCGTTAAAGGAACGGGCGAAACACCTTGAAAGGTCATGGTTAGCAAACCAAGAGGAAACCACCTAATATTCACCTTTAGATTTCCTTCTAAGTGTGCACACAGGAAATTTCTCATGCAGAAGCATTGGTGCGTGTCATGTTTTGATGCTCTGGTAACCTTGTGTTCGTGAAAAGACCTGTTTCCGTCATCTGGGCATAGCACGCTTGAATAACACGGAATGTTTGGCTATTTTCGAATGCAAATAATAGTGGAAAATCACACTCCTAAGCTTTAGCGACGTAAGCGTTCCTGAACCTTTGCCAGGAACAAAAGTGCAAGAAACGACGTTTTATGCACTTACAGTGCGCAACTGCTGGTATTCAGTTAAAGGAACAGGGCGAAACACCTTGAAAGGTCACTGGTTAGCAAACCAAGAAGGAAACCACCTTATATTCAACTTTAGATTTCCTTCTAAGTGTGCACACATGGAAATTTCTTCATGCAGAAACATTGGTCTGCATGTCATGTTTTGATGCTCTGGTAACCTTGTGTTCGTGAAAAGACCGTTTCCGTCATCTGGGCATGGCCGTCAGAATAACACTGCATGTTTGGCTATTTCGAATGCAAATAATGGTGAAAATCACACTCCTAAGCTTTAGCGACGTAAGCGGTCCTGAACCTTTGCCAGGAACAAAAGTGCAAGAAACGACGTTTTATGCACTTACAGTACGCAACTGCTGTATTCGTTAAAGGAACGGGCGAAACACCTTGAAAGGTAACGGTTAGCAAAGCAACAAGGAAAGCACTTAGATACACCTTTAGATTTCCTTCTAAGTGTGCACACAAGAAATTTCTCATGCAAGAACATTGGTGCGTGTCTCATGTTTTGATGCTCTGGTAACCTTGTGTTGTGAAAAGGCTGTTTCCGTCATCTGGGCATGGCTCGTTGAATAACACTGCAATGTTTGGCTATTTCGAATGCAAATAATGGTGAAAATCACACTCCTAAGCTTTTGCGAAGGCAGCGGTGCCAAATTCTTTGCTAGGAACACAAGTGCAAGAAACGACGTTTTATGCACTTACAGTGCGCAACTGCTGTATTCATTAAAGGAACGGGCGAACACTTGAAAGGTCACGGTTAGCAAAGCAACAAGGAAAGCCACTTAGATTACACCTTTAGATTTCCTTCTAAGTGTGCACACAAGAAATTTCTCATGCAAGAACATTGGTGCGTGTCTCATGTTTTGATGATCTGGTAACCTTGTGTTTGTGAAAAGACTGTTTCCGTCATCTGGGCATGGCTCGTTGACTACACTGCAATGTTTGGCTATTTCTAATGGAAATAACGGGGAAATCACACTCCTAAGCTTTTGCGAAGGCAGCGGGTGCCAAATTCTTTGCTAGGAACACAAGTGCAAGAAACGACGTTTTATGCACTTACAGTGCGCAACTGCTGCTATTCATAAAGGAACGGGCGAAACACTTGAAAGGTCATGGTTAGCAAACCAAGAAGGAAACCCCTATATCACCTTTAGATTTTCCTTCTAAGTGTGCCACACTGGAAATTTCTCATGCAGAAACATTGGTCTGCATGTCATGTTTTGATGCTCTGGTAACCTTGTGTTCGTGAAAAGACCGCATCCGTCATCTGGGCATAGCACGCAGAATAACACTGCAATGTTTGGCTATTTCGAATGCAAATAATAGTGAAAATCACACTACTAAGCTTTAGCGACGTAAGCGGTCCTGAATCTTTGCCAGGAACAAAAGTGCAAGAAACGACGTTTTATGCACTTACAGTGCGCAACTGCTGTATTCATTAAAGGAACGGGCGAAACACTTGAAAGGTCATGGTTAGCAATCCAGGAAGGAAACCACCTATATTCACCTTTAGATTTCCTTCTATGTGTGCACACAGGAATGTTCTCATGCAGAAACATTGGTCTGCATGTCATGTTTTGATGCTCTGGTAACCTTGTGTTGTGAAAAGACTGTTTCCGTCATCTGGGCATGGCTCGTTGAATAACACTACAATGTTCGGCTATTTCGAATGCAAATAATAGTGAAAATCACACTACTAAGCTTTAGCGACGTAAGCGGTCCTGAATCTTTGCCAGGAACAAAAGTGCAAGAAACGACGTTTTATGCACTTACAGTACGCAACTGCTGTATTCGTTAAAGGAACGGGCGAAACACCTTGAAAGGTAACGGTTAGGAAAGCAACAAGGAAAGCACTTAGATACACCTTTAGATTTCCTTCTAAGTGTGCACACAGGAATGTTCTCATGCAGAAACATTGGTGCGTGTCTCATGTTTTGATGCTCTGGTAACCTTGTGTTGGTGAAAAGGCTGTTTCCGTCATCTGGGCATGGCTCGTTGAATAACACTGCAATGTTTGGCTATTTCGAATGCAAATAATAGTGAAAATCACACTACTAAGCTTTAGCGACGTAAGCGGTCCTGAATCTTTGCCTGGAACAAAAGTGCAAGAAACGACGTTTTATGCACTTACAGTGCGCAAACTGCTGTATTCGTTAAGGAACGGGCGAAACACCTTGAAAGGTCACGGTTAGCAAAGCAAGAAGGAAAGCACTAGATACACCTTTAGATTTCCTTCTAAGTGTGCACACAGGAAATTCTCATGCAGAAAGCATTGGTGCGTGTCTCATGTTTTGATGATCTGGTAACCTTGTGGTTGATGAAAAGGCTGTTTCCGTCATCTGGCATGGCTCGTTGAATAACACTACAATGTTTGGCTATTTCGAATGCAGAATAATAGTGAAAATCACACTCCTAAGCTTTAGCGACGCAAGCGGTCCCGAATTCTTTGCTAGGAACAAAAGTGCAAGAAACGACGTTTTATGCACTTACAGTGCGCAACTGCTGTATTCATTAAAGGAATGGGCGAAACACTTTGAATGGTCATGGTTAGCAAATCCAGAAGGAAACCACCTATATTCACCTTTAGATTTCCTTCTAAGTGTGCACACAGGAAGATTTCTCATGCAGAAGCATTGGTGCGTGTCATGTTTTGATGCTCTGGTAACCTTGTGTTGTGAAAAGGCTGTTTCCGTCATCTGGGCATGGCTCGTTGAATAACACTAGCAATGTTGGCTATTTCGAATGCAAATAATAGTGAAAATCACACTCCTAAGCTTTAGCGACGTAAGCGGTCCTGAATCTTTGCCAGGAACAAAAGTGCAAGAAACGACGTTTTATGCACTTACAGTACGCAACTGCTGTATTCGTTAAAGGAACGGGCGAAACACCTTGAAAGGTCATGGTTAGCAAACCAAGAAGGAAACCACCTATATACACCTTTAGATTTCCTTCTAAGTGTGCACACAAGAAATTTCTCATGCAAGAACATTGGTGCGTGTCATGTTTTGATGCTCTGGTAACCTTGTGTTCGTGAAAAGACCGTTTCCGTCATCTGGGCATAGCACGCAGAATAACACTGGAATGTTTGGCTATTTCGAATGCAAATAATGGTGAAAATCACACTCCTAAGCTTTTGCGACGTAAGCGGTCCCAAATTCTTTGCTAGGAACACAAGTGCAAGAAACGACGTTTTATGCACTTACAGTGCGCAACTGCTGTATTCGTTAAAGGAACGGGCGAAACACCTTGAAAGGTCATGGTTAGCAAACCAAGAAGGAAACCACCTATATTCACCTTTAGATTTCCTTCTAAGTGTGCACACAGGAAATTTCTCATGCAGAAACATTGGTGCGTGTCATGTTTTGATGCTCTGGTAACCTTGTGTTGAAAAGGCTGTTTCCGTCATCTGGGCATAGCACGCAGAATAACACTGCAATGTTTGGCTATTCGAATGCAAATAATAGTGAAAATCACACTCCTAAGCTTTAGCGACGTAAGCGGTCCTGAATCTTTGCCAGGAACAAAAGTGCAAGAAACGATGTTTTATGCACTTACAGTGCGCAACTGCTGTATTCGTTAAAGGAACGGGCGAAACACTGAAAGGTCATGGTTAGCAATCCAGGAAGGAAACCACCTATATTCACCTTTAGATTTCCTTCTAAGTGTGCACACTGGAAATTTCTCATGCAGAAACTTTGGTCTGCATGTCATGTTTTGATGCTCTGGTAACCTTGTGTTCGTGTAAAGACCATTTCCGTCATCTGGGCATAGCACGCAGAATAACACTGGAATGTTTGGCTATTCGTAATGCAAATAATGGGGAAAATGACACTACTAAGCATTTGCGACGTAAGCGGTCCCAAATTCTTTGCTAGGAACACAAGTGCAAGAAACGACGTTTTATGCACTTACAGTGCGCAACTGCTGTATTCGTTAAAGGAACGGGCGAAACACTTGAAAGGTCATGGTTAGCAAACCAGAAGGAAACCACCTATATTCACCTTTAGATTTCCTTCTAAGTGTGCACACAGGAAATTTCTCATGCAGAACATTGGTGCGTGTCTCATGTTTTGATGCTCTGGTAACCTTGTGTTGTGAAAAGACTGTTTCCGTCATCTGGGCATGGCTCGTGAATAACACTGCAATGTTTGGCTATTTCGAATGCAAATAATGGTGAAAATCACACTCCTAAGCTTTGCGACGTAAGCGGTCCTGAATCTTTGCTAGGAACACAAGTGCAAGAAACGACGTTTTATGCACTTACAGTCGCAACTGCTGTATTCATTAAAGGAACGGGCGAAACCACTTTGAAAGGTCATGGTTAGCAAATCCAAGGAAGGAACCCACCTACTATTCACCTTTAGATTTCCTTCTAAGTGTGCACACAGGAATTTCTCATGCAGAAAGCATTGGTGCGTGTCATGTTTTGATGCTCTGGTAACCTTGTGTTGGTGAAAAGGCTGTTTCCGTCATCTGGGCATGGCTCGTTGAATAACACTGCAATGTTTGGCTATTTCGAATGCAAATAATAGTGAAAATCACACTCCTACGCTTTACCGTACGTAAGCGGTCCGCAATCTTTTCCTAGGCAAACCAAGTGCAAGAAACGACGTTTTATGCTCTTACAGTGACGCCACTGCTGTACTTGCATTTAAAGGCACGGGCGACACCACTTGAATTGGTCATGGTTAGCAATCCAAGGAAGGAAACCACCCTATTCACCTTAGATTTCCTTCTAAGTGTGCACGCACAGGAATGTCTCATGCAAGAACATTGGTGCGTGTCTATGTTTGATGCTCTGGTAACCTTGTGTGGTGAAAAGGCTGTTTCCGTCATCTGGGCATGGCACGCAGAATAACACGCCAATGTTTGGCTCTTTCGAAGAAATAATGGTGAAAATCACACTCCTAAGCTTTAACGACGTAAGCGGTCGAATCTTTGCCGGGAACAAATAAAGTGCAAGAACGACGTTAAGGCATAGAGTACGCAAATTTGATTCGTTAAAGGAAACGGGCGAAAACACCTTGAAAATGTATAACGGTAGCAAATCAAACAAGGGGAAATCATTTAGATACACCTTTAGATTTCCATCTAAGGTGCACACAAGAATTTCTATGCAAGAACATTGGTGGTTTCATGTTTTTGATGCTTGGTAACATTGTGTTTGTGAAAAGACTGTTTCCGTCATTCTTGGCATGGCTCGTTCAATAAACACTGCCAAAGTTTGGTTTAATTATATGGAATAATGGGGAAAATCACACTCCTAAGCTTCGGAAGGCCAGCGGTGCCAATTCCTTGATAGGAACACAAGTGAGAAACGACGTTTTAGCCACTTCAGTCGCAACTGCTGTATCATTAAAGGAACGGGCAAACACTTTGAAAGGGCATGGTTAGCAATCAGGAAGGACCACCTATATTCACCTTTAGTTTCCTTTAAGTGTGCACACAAGAAATTTCTCATGCAAGAACATTGGTGCGTGTCATGTTTTTGATGATCTGGTAACCTTGTGTTTGTGAAAAGACCTGTTTCCGTCATCTGGGCATGGCTCGTTGAATAACCACTGCCAAATTTTGTTTGGCTATTTCTACTGGAATAACGGGAAAATCACACTCCTAAGCTTTTGCGACGGTCAGTCGGTACTGCCAATTCTTTCGCTAGAACACAAGCTGCAAGTAACGCCGTTTTATGCTACTTACAGTGCGCCCTGCTGTATTCATTAACGGAACAGGCGGAAACACCTTGAAAGGTCATGGTTAGCAATACCAAGAAGGAAACCACTACATACACCTTTAGATTTCATTCTTAATGTGTGCACACAGGAATGTTCTCATGCAGAAACATTAGGTCGCATGTCTCATGTTTTGATTGCTCTGGTAACCTTGTGTTGGTGAAAAGCGCTATGTTTCCGTCATCTGGGCATGGCTCGTGAATAACACTGCAATGTTTGGCTATTTCGTAATGCAATAATGTGAAAATGCAACTCCTACGCTTTGCGACGTAAGCGGTCCTCAATTCTTTGCCAGGAACAGAACTGCACGAAACGACGTTTTATGCACTTACAGTGCGCAACTGCTGTATTCATTAAAGGAACGGGCGAGACACCTTGAAAGGTAACGGTTAGCAAAGCAACAGGCAAGCACTAGATACACCTTTAGATTTCCTCTAAGTGTGCAACACGAAATTTCTCATGCAAGAACATTGGTGCTGTGTCATGTTTGATGCTTCTGGTAACCTTGTGTTTGTGAAAAGACTGTTTCCGTCATCTGGGCAGGCTCGTTCAATACACTGCAAGGTTTGGCTATTATCATGAATAATGGGGAAAATACACTCCTAAGCTTTGCGAAGGCAGGCGGTGCCAAATTCTTGCTAGGAACACAAGTGCAAGAAACGACGTTCTTATGCACTTACAGTCGCAACTGCTGTATTCATTAAAGGAACGGGCGAAACACCTTGAAAGGTCATGGTTAGCCAAACCAAGAATGGAAAACACCTTACTATTACACCTTTAGATTTCTCTTTAGTTTGCGCACACAGGAAGTTTCTCATGCAGAAACACTTGGTTGCATGTCATGGTTGATTGGCTCCGGTAAACCTTGTGTTCACGTGAAAAGACTACAGGTCATCTGGGCCATAGCACGTCAGAATAACATCTGGAATGTTTGGCTATTTGTTAATTGCAAATACTGGTGCAATCAACATCGCTAAGCATTTCGCGGCCGTAAGCGGTCTGCCAATATTCTTTGCTAGGAACACAGTGCACGAACGCCGGTTTTATGCACTTCCAGTACTGCAATGCTGTATTCAATTACTGGAACTGGGCGACCACCTTGAAAGGTAACGGTTAGGCAAGCAACAAGGTGAAAGCACTTACGATACACTCTAGATTTCCTTCTAAGTGTGCACACAAAAATTTCTCATGCAAGAACATTGGTGGTTGTCATGTTTGATGGCTCTGGAATTTG
>JABSTT010004324.1:0-26114 GCA_013339685.2 Hyalomma asiaticum | reverse complement strand
CCAGTAACCGCGCCTCCAGTATCCCGTGGCACGCCAGCGTGCCAGTATGCAGCGTCACACTGGGCCCATAATCAGGGATGGCGCTGGACGCTGGCTCCCAGTGGCGCTGGGTTTTCCAATAGGGATTGTAAGGAGGTAGCAGCAGAGCACTGTCGATGCCGTGCAGCGCGGCGCCAGCCACTGCAGAAGACGCGCCGAAGATGTCGTGCCATCCCTAATTGCCTCGATCGCTGGGGCTGGTCAACAGCTTAACGAACCGACAGAGCAGGAGGCTTAACGACCCGACAGAGCAGGAGCAGAGCGCGCTCTCACCGCTAGTAACTGAGGCGTTGAATCGCACATACGCTCGAAGCTGTACGAACAAGGCTATGTTCTTTCTTATCATGGTTTTTTCCGATGCCCCCGTAGTTCCGCAGGCGTGCATCGAGGCGGACTTTGTAACGCGCCTGGAATGGTGCCGCCATTGGGAGAGGCGACGTAAAGCTGCAGTGATTCACTTTGCCGCTCTTGGATAGAATTTTCATAGAAGCTGACAATTGGGAATGAGTCGTTGGTTCCTACAAATCGAACGGACGCCAATTAGTAAACAAACAAGAACCACAAGAATCTTGGAAACCAGCCGTTTTCCACATCTGCAAACTTAATTTCAGTGCGGCCATGCCACTCTCGACAGGACTGTACGGCAGGCAGCACAGTTGTGCGACAGACAACACATCCCAGAATACTCGCAAACAGAATTTTTGTCGCAATATTCGGCTGAAATGTTTAACTAGGATTGGGCGCTTTCTATGCTACCTCTACCATGAACCACAGCATTTGACCTTTCCTATCGACTGTCAGGACCTCGATAAGTTTACCGAAAACGGATCCCTATTGAGAAACCAAGCGCCAGTTGGCGCCAGATTCCAGCGCCATACTTTATTATGGGACAAGTATGACTCTGCCTAATGGAACGCTGGCGTGCCACGGAATATTGGGACGCGCGGGTGCTTGGCACGCAAAACCGCGTCCGAGCAAATAAATAAATAAATAAATAAAATAAAGAAGTAGTACTGCTTTCCCGTTATGCATACGCAAGTATATAAATGTAAGAGAAAGGAATAGAGGACGCACGATGGCAAAAAAATAAATCATAAAAAGAGAAAAAATACTTCCGCGAGCAGGATTCGAACTCGCCACATTAGCATCTCCAACTCAACCAGCTACCACTATGCCACGCCACATTTTTTCGTTCATTACATGAAAATGAAAACTGAAGTTATATCACAGGGAGAGAATCCCTACACACTCAAAACTCAGGCAATCACGCACGTGTCTCCAACAATTGCATTCATTGAGGCGACAGTTCTTGCGCATCGTACACACTTGATCTATAGTAACGCGGGATTTCGGTATGAAGATCACATTCTACATCACCACATGCTATATAAACCAAGTACTATGGACATGTTATAAGGGGGACCGGAAATCCTTTTGAATCGTACAAACATAATTGTGCACAGAGTGATGTTGATGTTTTTAAGAGTCCACCGGATAATGCCCGCAAAATATTGCATCCATACAAACAACAGGACAGTGGTAAAATGTTTCTGCACGTGGACAAAGGCGCCAGTTCGTCTACCATGGCACGAAGGAGCCCCTGGCGTTGGACCAGGTTTTAACATGAAGTGTTTCCGAATGCAGTTAAAAAATGTTTGACTCCGGGAGGTAGACATATTTTAGGAACACTTTTAAGTACACCCTGATAAGACGGTATTTGAGGTACACGATACAAGGAATCTGGGAAAATAGAGTCCGCCAGTGCAAGAGAAATCGCTTTTCGTCTCGCGGTGAAAATGTACTCCAGGCTAAACCTAACTTTCAGGAAACGAAATGAGTCAACGACTTCCTTGAGAAAGCCCACGGAGCCTGTGGAAACCTTCTGCATCTGATGACACTACTATATTAGGAAGGTAGGGAACTAATCGGATCTGCAACATTTCACACAAGAATGGATGCTCACTTTCTCGAAAGAAAAAGAGGCGAGAAAACTTTGCCTGAAGAAGAGATGAACTAATCCCAGACAAGCCCGTTGAAGTGGGTGAAACTGATTACTGCGCTGCACGGATTCACAACCCGACCCTTAAATAAATGTTGAAAATACACGATGCAGTGCCTAAATGTGGAATCGTGAGCAATGGAGTACTGGCAGCACATGTATGAGAAGAGGACTAAAAGCATCTTGCAAACTTCAGCACGACTGAACATTGAAAGCTGCTGCTTCCCAAGAGTTTACTCTGTAGCGTCTAAACTGATGCCGACCAGTTACTGTTGCTATCCCTGTACTGTGAGACGGGGACACCTGAAGAGCGCATGTCATTTTTTTCACTGAATGCTTGCATATATTGTGAAGGCAGTGTGGCCGCCATACATAGTAGCAGGTCGGTACCCAATTCGAAGGCCCCAGGGCACACCTGGAGGAATATGGTGACAAGACGGAGCGAACACACTGATAAAATTCGGCAGCAAGGCCATCCAGGCTTGGCGTGTTGCCTCTCGACAACGAATATATATGCATGCCGTTACCTCACTGGTGTCAAACTTTTGGTTTGTGTTATCACAATCATCCTGATTTAACTACAGTAGCAGGGATGTAAATGTTTTGGCAGAGACACCTTTCTCCAGTGGTTTATGACTGCGACAACGTTTTCATAATGTTCGGAAAACGCTTGAGTTCTTAGACCGGGATAATTGACAGCCATTACACCACACTAACTCTACGATCTTTTAGCTAGCGCGTGTTGGCGCTCATCAGCTAGGGACCTGCTACAAGGTTTTCCTTCGAGAAAATGGAGGACTCGCGGAAGCATAAGTGCTCCCCTCTATTTTGGTGCGTACAAGACTGGTTACTGCGTCCAGGTGCTAATGATATCAATATATTGTCTCGGGTGTAGGCATTCGAGATCGTGTAATTCACTGAAAACTCAATACAGTGCTTCGCAGATGTTATTTTTTTCCTTCAAAGTCTAACATTGATTATTCTTCGATAGCTATCACTTTAACTGCCTGTTTGAATAATTCCCACAGAGCAGAGAGAGGCAGGTCCCGGGCCACATCACCTGGGCCACAGCGAAATTCCGCCGCTATCTGAAGAGCAAGTCATTGTCTACAAGAGCGAATGAAAGAGCTCCGAAGCCGAGAGCTGGGGTTCCGTATGTATAATTCAATAAGATGGTATTAAAGTCAGAGTAAGCCCATTTCACATTCACTCTAGCATCTCTTAACATATTCATGAGAAATTAAAGACCCATCGTCCCTTTCCTTTCCCTGTCACTTCTACACAAAGCGCGATTATTTTTCGTGAACCATCAGCCAATATTGAGGAACGGGAACCTTGAAGTACAGCGAAGAACTTCATGCAAGACATGCCACGTTCTTGAGAAAAGATAGCCAACGATATATAATCATGGTTTTCAAGTATTTTTATCTCTTCTCACTACCCTCAATAAGGCCCTCCAGCCCTGGTCGTGTAAATGAAGAAATAGTGTTCTGCGGCATTCATTTCTCGAAGCGATAAATGCTGCATTACCCTCCATCAGATGATTACCTGTCTAATCTCCACAAATAATTGCCTTGGTGATGTTTCATCCTACGATGAAAGTTATGTGGACTAAACAGAAGCCCAGTCTTTATGCCATTCCTCCTGAGGGAGCTGTTCTCCAACGCTCAAGTGTTCTCAAGAGCTCTCCTACATGTGTTTTTACGTGCATCACCAAATAGAATCAATAGGCTTACAGATCGTCTGCTACAAATCTAGCGATGTGGTGTCCATTTAAATACCATGAACGCGTCGTGTTTGGCTCGCTCAGTCAGGCAAAAAACGCAGGGCTGCCATTAAAGCATGAAAACCCCGTACTAGTATGTAGCATTTGGTCTACACAGAAATTAAACCCTGTCCTTGTTAGACTGGCCTCAGATCCCGAATGGCAGGGTGTTCTTGACACACGAAACCGGTGCTTCACAATCAACCTTGTTTAGAATTGGCCCTATTATTTAAAACATCCTATTTGTTGCATATTTCACTGTAATTCATGAAGTTCTCTCGCGCATGAGCATCTCCGCACCGAAGGAATGACTGTACTAGGGCACAGAACAGGCGTACTATGTCTGGTGCTCTGTCAACGTATGCATCTGCTTCACAAGTATGTACCAGCATCACACTGATGCATCCAGACTGAACAGTTGTTTGTTGCTGTTTTGTGGGGTTTTACGTCCCAAAACCAGTTCTGATTATGAGAGACGCCATAGTGGAGGGCTCCGGAAATTTCGGCCACCTGGGTTTCTTTAACCTGCACTGACATCGCACAGCACACGGGCCTCAACATTTCGCCTCCATCGAAATGCAGCCGCCACGGCCGGGATTCGATCCCGAGACCCTCGGATCAGCAGCCGAGTACCTTAGCCACTAGACCACCGTGGCGGGGCAACTGAACAGTTGTGCACATACGCTCTAAGAATGTGTTAAAACGAAAGCAGTCTGTATCTTACGCGAAGAGAACGCTAAGACGAATGGTCAAATTGACTTTAAGTGACGCAAAATTTCTTATGCTGCTGTATACTAGCTGTCAGTTATTACTTTCGAAGATACAATTTGCCACTCGACGAGCAGAAAAAGGAAGGATCGGGATCACAAGGGCACACACGTGTGTGCGGCTGAGGATTGGAGCCGAGTATCTGATATGGTCTCCGGGTTGGTAACGTAGTTGTACTTTGTTTGATGACTGGGGCGTATGTATTCCTTGACGAAGTTGTCGGAAACCACACGTCGAATTTAGTAGGTCATGTTCTGTCAATAGTCGTAATGTGTATTTTGCAAGCTGGATCCACTGCTGTGCAATTATAGGATTGATACAATGTGCATATGAGCTAGTATCCAGCATAAACATCATGCTCTGGTGTACTCAAGCACCACTTTTATTTTGAGAGCTAAAGCTAATTTCGAAACACCTGTAATATAGTAATACTGCTTATTAGTACCGAATCCATAATTCTGTGGCTTTTCCCGCTTGCACTAAGCTGCGCACGCCGACCATTTTGCATCCATCAAGTTTACATAGGTACGACCTGTGGTGTCCAGAAAAACAGCGTACTATATAGGGACTTTGTTCGATGAGCTCCCGTATGACGAGTGTTCGCAGATTTAGGTGTCCGGAACATTAGGGGCCCGGGCTGTCCATAATGAACTGCAGCACACTCTAAGACAAAGACGAAGAGAAGGCATACAAAGACAAGTGCTGACTTCCACCGGAATTTATTCACAAAGTAACAGATGCACATATATGCATAGACGGAAATAACATGGGGGAGTGCATACTGTCGGCGTCTAATGCCTCATGTCGCTTCTGACAAAAGAAAAAAAACCAACCCTCGACACTCCTGCCCTGTAACCACTACTAATCCTTTATGCATCATCCCAATGCTCCATCATAGAGATTACGCGAACAGCAATAAGAGAAGGAAAGCATCGTCGTTGGTGTTCTTCCGCGGGTTAGAAACAAGAAAAATGCTGACATCTGTTGCCCTTTACCCATTATGCACACCCTTGTCCTCAGCGTATTGGTACGTCTTAGACGGTATAACCACAACAAAAGCAAGAAGAAAGCACAAGGGAAGAACAGAAATACACAAGATGATCGCCGATAACTTTTAGAAAACCATATGAACAGATCATTAACATGACATAGCACATTAAAATAACAAAACACGAAATTAATTTAACGGACACCTTACAGAATAGTATAACAGAACATGCACCCACTTTAACAGAACATCAATGGAATGTAACACTTGAAATGATAAGCGACCACAACATAAACATTACCGACATCACATAGACACACCACAGCTTATAGTAAACATACGATAGCATAAGCACAACATAACACCTGCACAACAAAATGGAAACACAGGCGAATCACTGGCCCGCCCTTCGTACAGCTTTCACGTTGGTTGGAATTGATTTACCCGTATATGCACCACTATTTAGCACTGATTTAAGTTAGGTTTACTGCTGGGTTTTCTATATTTCTTCCGGAGTATAAATGCGTAGTGTGAGGGCTAATTTGTCTTTTTTTTTTTGCTGGAGATAGACTGCAGGATATTAGCGAAGTCTCCTTTCAGAAGGCTTGATAATATCATGCGCTACAGGCAACGCTCAGAACTCTACAGCGAAGCTAGAACTCGCACCTTACGCCGGCGAGGAGTAACATCAGTGCCATTATGAGAGAAGGATTTACATGCGTGAGCCCTACAAACCTTTACAGCCTATTCCAATTTGTATTGACGTGACGTTCGACTGGCAAAGTTTTCTAGTCGGACAACAAAGGCTGAAGGCCGAAGAACGATGCGAGAAGATACTCTTCGGCCATTTTACAATGAGAATGTGGGGCAACCACGCCTTGCAAACGCGATACAGATTTTTTTCTTTTACGTTCTGGTTGATCACAAATGACAATCAAACACCGCTGCTTCTCCTTCGCGACTTCAACTTGGACGTGCCAAGGCCAGATAGAAATCGGCTGTCATCGTTGATGCTCCAAAGGTTCCGAATGCCGACGTTATGCGGGCGGAAAATTATCGATCACTAAGCAGCGCTCATGTTCGGACTTCACGTTCACCAAGGATCTCTGCAGCGTCGTAGAGCTTTTCATGGTCTACCGCAGCAACCACTAAGCAATGCCAACTTCTTGAAAAAAATCTCCGAACAAAAGTCGACAATAAAAAAATTATGTAGCTCTTTCTTAAAGCTAGCCATGCAATTTCGATAGAGACCTAATTGGGACGGCGAAAGGTCTGGCCAATCTTTGTTTCAAAGCATTGTTTTGTTTACGTGAATCGAAGTGCACGACACCGTTCATTACCTCTACTGAGTCCTCGGCTATTTGTGATTGGCCCGTTGCGTATAACGGGAATGGGGGCCGGTGTTATGTTTGGCGGTAGATCGACGGGGAGAGTAGGCGACGGTGGGCTAGCGCATGACCTTCCTGAAGAAATGTCCTCGTATTCACGTAGTAAGCAGTAAAGGCGGTGGCTTTGTTCCCGCGACGCGCGCGGTCGGTAATTTCTGTGCCGTACGCAGCTGCATAGCGGCGGGGACATGACGGGTGACAAGTTTTTTTTTTTCAGTTCATATTCTTATTCACCAGACAAAACTGGAAAGTCCCCAAGGCTAAAAGCCGTCAGAGCGGCTTGACAAAGGCCCAGGTGACCTGTACATACACATGGCAGCAGTGCGGAAATGATGCGTGGCACATGAAGCGCAAATACAAAAGACAACACTAAACAATGCATACTGATCCATAAATGATTTCACAAACTGATTATTTGCGAATACATATTATAAAAGTGTAATTAAAAAAAGGTTTCCAGAAATCAATGTACACCTTGCATACACTATCGCATACACTGACATTTGTATGTTATGTACACACATATATACATTTACGCAAATACACAATACATACATATAGTTAATATAACGCAAGATAACAAAATGTAACATAATATTTACAGTGCACAAAACTACAAAACTATGAATATATGAATAGACAATGAAGATAGTTTGTTGCGAATGTGCCTATGACACCAGAGAGCATAAATGTGAGTGTAATTGTTTCTCGTTGAAGGGAATCGTACTTTCATGCGTGTTAAGTGTTCTGGGAACATTGCAGGATAAGGCTTGGTATTTATACGTAGTGCAGAAACGTGGTACGAACCAAATGTCCATTTCTTGTGGGAACTGTAACGACACGACATTCTAGGGATGACAGTGATCTGAGGAAGTTGGAGCGCTCCCTATTTGAGAAATCAAGTGTGTGCAATAAGCGAAATGTATAAAGGTTGTCTGCTCGTATTATATTGAATTCTTCGAATGCTTCATGCGTTGTTCCGAACGGGACAATATTTCCAATTTGGCGGACTATCTCCTTTTGCAGAGTAATGATTTTATTTATGTTTGCTTTGCTTGTCGTGGCCCAAACAAGGGTGCAATACGTTATATGTAAATTAAACAGCACGTAATATATCTGGAGTTTGACCTTGAGCGGTAAATTGTTGCGACAACGAGTTAACGCACCTGTCACCGAGGAAAGCTTCTTACAAATAAGATTTACATGTGTATCCCAGCCTAGGTTAGATGAAAAATAAACTCCAGGTATTTTGTGGGCACTTATTCGAGAAATAAAGCCTGATGGGTAGTAATTACTTTGTTTCTGGCACGAAAAAGAATGGATTTGGTTTTATTTTGATTAATTTTAAGCCAGTTCATTCTGGACCACGATGAAATCCTTGAAAGTATATTATTTGCTTTCCTTATATCATCTAAGTTAACGCCATCAAGGATTATTGTTGAATCATCTGAATATATGACGTATTTAATTGTCAAGTTGAACAATATCATTAATGTAAACATTGAACAACAGCGGACCAAGCATACTGCCTTGCGGTACACCACGAGTGAGGGGCAAAAATGACGAGCTCTTTTTATTAATGTAAACACTTTGGCACCTATCGCTAAGATATGATTGAATTAAACATTTACCAACACCACGAATGCCATTTGATTCTAATTTCTTTAGCAATATGTTATGATAAAACGAGTCAAATGCCTTACTGAAATCTAGAAAGATCCCGAGTGTGAATTTATTTTGATCAAAGTTATGAAATATAGGTTCCTTTAATGTCATCAATGCAGTTTCAGTGGACTTGCCGCATCTCAAGCCAAACTGCGCATCTGTTAACACATTATGCTTGTTAAAGAATTTCGTTATGCGAACATGAACAATTTTTTCCAAGCATTTATAGAAAACAGGAAGGACTGGAAGGACAGGAAGGCCTGTAGTTGCTTTCTCTGTTGCGGTCACTACCTTCAAAAATGACTGATACTCGAGCTTTCTTCATGGCTCCCGGAAAAACAGCATGTTTAAGAGCTATGTTATATACATAAGTTAGTACACCAGTAAGTCAACATACAACATGTTTTATTGGTGTCATCTGCAAGTCATCGGCATCAAGTGATTTGGTATTGTTTAGGTGCTTGAAGACTTCGCATACTTCACTTTCGTTTGTTGGGTCGAGAAAGATGCTTTGCCTCACGTTACTGCATTTAGCGACAAAATCCGAGTTATATTTGTATATCTATGATATAGTCATTAAAAATGATTTGCGAGTGCTGCGCCACTTAAATCTTTAGCCCCAAAGGTTACCGCCACCGTAGCACCGTAGAGCATTTTCGGAAGGAACGCGGCGTCCGAGAAAGGAACAGAAGGGAGAGTCGCTTGCAAGAACAGCGGGGGCTCGCGGTCGAACTAATCCTGCGACCTTTCTACGCGCTCGACTGTCGCCATGAGGTCGCCCGTTCGATGGAGATGACCGCGCCGTGGAAATGCACGGAAGTGCTTTCGATGGCAATACACCTGTAAGGTGGTCCTTTTCAAGCGGCGGCTTGGATGCATGCCGCCAGGGAAACAGAGTGACAATATGGCCCTGCTGCGGAGTTCTGCTCATTACAGGATCAGTGCCCGATGCTATCTTTCGCAGAAGCTCGGTGCAGCGAGCGTTTAGAAGTGTGGGTTTAGAAGCGTGGAACCGTAGGCTCTGATGGAGAAAGTGAACACGGGTTTTATTGGTGGAGTGCTGCATATGGGTTGGTCCCAAGAGGCGGTCGCAGATACGATCGGATGTATTTAACGGGAAAGGAAAAGGGAGAGAACAAGGAGAGCTTAACGTTAATTCGGGTCGCAGACGCGGCAAGGTGGACAAAGGTCGAGCTTGGCGCTGCCTCTTATTCAGAGATGATGATGTTGTAAAGCTAGGTGCTTACCCCGTTTTAGTGCAAACTTAGGGGCTCGGAACGAGCCGCTTGGTGTAGTTTGAGCCCAGATCTGCTGTCATGATCTCTGCTGACAGTACTGGCCGCCCCAGCCAAGTCTTGTAAATAGTGTACAGCCAGTGTAAATAAACTTGCGTGTTTTCGATGTGAGAATATCTTGGCCCAGACTCCGTCCTTCAACGTGTCGCCGCGGTCATCGGAACCAGCAAGAAGAGAGACCATATAAAATTAACTGCTGAAAGGAGCAGGAGATAGGAGTTGTGCAGTGGAACGCTCTGGAACGGTGCACTATTGAAAATACGGGATGTACAAACACCTCTTACACTACCAGTATAGATTTCCAGCAAGCTGCATTTGAGCATCATTTTTTCTAACAATTCCTTTTTATATATGGGGAACCTCGAGACTACATGCATGTGAAACAAAGAACGAAAACGTCACTGAGCTGGAGATAAAAAAAATTGCTTTGTAGGTTTCCCGAGTGTTTTCTTTTTCACGTTGGGCTTCGCTGAGAAGCCTTACAGAGGTGTACGAACTCGGTAGGGCTCACAACATATAAGGAAGCCTGAAGTGACGTCAATGACAAGTTCGCAGTGCTTCTACGATCAGTCGAAGATTACCTTACCATGAATCATGTACAGAACTAACTCGCGAACTAAAACTGTTCTCTCAGTGTCAATGGTCCTTTTACTGTCGCAACTGCAGCTGTGTCGGAAGGATAAAGCAGACGGCAGTGGAAATTTTCAAACTAGCTTCGTTTCACAATGTCGGAAGACGTATCAGCAGATTCCAAAGCTATACGTCGATACTGCCACTAAAGTCGAAATTTTTTTACACACTAAAACCTGAAGCTGCTGTCGCGGGTGTGAAACAGCCGAGCTACTCTTTCGGGGCATCGCTCTACTCTAGCAAAACGTCGGATGGAGTGAAAGACGTTGCTCATTCTTCAAGAAACGTGAGAGTCATGTGGCTTTTGTAATGTACCTTTATCTGAGAGAGCGAAATGTCCGTATACTCTTGCTGCATAAGAGAGTAAAACGCAACTTCATTTCTGCTCCACACATGTGATGCTCGCATTCGCAGCCACAAACATGGCGGCTAGAATGGGAGCGGAAGATTGAAGAAGAAAACAGCCGCCTTGTCAAGTGCTTTTCAATGCAACTAGCAGCGACCCTCCTAGGACTTCCACGTACAAGCGTACGAACTTTCCGGTACAAGCGCGTGCAGTGTACGTTTAACCAACGGTGCCCTCGTCGACTACGAGTCTCAATCGACGGGAGCCATAGCAAGCTGCATGTCCTGTGTTTTTCCGCGATCGAACGGCGGTACCCGTGCTAGTGAAACCCGCCAGCCTACGCGCCTCGGATTCTTCGCTTACATGTGCGAAACGAAGAGGAATACGCTTTAAGCGATACAGCAAGCTGTTATGATCGTCGAAGGCTGGTTTCCGAAGACTGACTAGATACAAAATTATACTCGTAAAGAAGAAGGGTTCGCTACACCTTCGGCATCGAGCCGTATGACGGCCATGAGCGCGTCGACGGTGAAAGTACCGTGACTGCGATCCGTCCCGTTCGCAAGTCTGGTAAGTACATCAGAGTATCCTAGACATTTCTGATGGCAGAGACCTCTATTTCATTTGGTTGCAGAATAACGAGGAATGAGGAGTACGTATTTTGTGATCGCCAGCGGTTCTTCGCCGTACATACGTGCTCGATGGACTCGAAAGGGGTGTGTTTCTGTCACGGAAGGCGATGTGCGAGAAAGTGAGCGCAAGGTTGACAAGAAAAAAATACCACCCGCTTGGATTCAAACCCAAAACAACCCGAGAATTGACGATGAGAGCTGGAAGCTCTAGTGATGACACTGTCTACACAGATGGTATAGACGGAAATAAATGCGCCCTATTTCTTTACTACAATGCATTATAATTTTCCTTTAACTCATGTCCTATTAAAGCAAGGGTGTTTCGCAACGAAAATTACTCCAAAATTAATATCGTCTCCCTTCCACTCCACCCTTGGTTCGCGGACGTGGCACCGCCATCTAGAAACGATGGCGTGAGACAGATCGTCGTGCTGATGCGCTGGCAGTCAGCACTTCGGTAGTCTCAGCACGTCGATCGCACTGGAGATTAAGGGCGTGGCGACGTACAGCCGGCGCATCTCGTAAAACTATAACCACGGCCTCTACACAATTTGAATTTTGTGACCAGCTGTGTTGCTACGCGCTCTGCTACAGAAAAGCAAAGACGTTCACTACCGAGCAAATGATGGCCCTTTCGCTGCAGCCGTATATGTGCTCACAAAACGATCTGATGACAAGCCTTTTGGCTTCGCTTGCATGATTTCACCGTTTTCGGACGCTCATGGTTTAAGGCAGGTATATGCTCAGGGCCCTCGCGCGTCCAATGCAGTGTCTGCAGAGAATGAGTCGTTCGAGAGCTTTCGCTCGCGTGCAACTTTCGAGGATCGATGCGCAGTGTCAAGGTGCCTCTGATGCCTTCATGCAACTTGTTCACATGTGCAGAGTACTCAACCGATCGCCCGCCCTTCAATTTACCAGACTGCTGCTTAGGCATTCTACAGCTTCGCTAAGAAAGGTTTCGATTTCGTGTTTTACTGATTCCTCAACCACACTTTTCGATCAACCACACTTTTCTCACGTTTCGACCACAACACCGCATTTTATTTGAGGAAGGATACATGAATAATGTAACGCGCACTGATGTACATACATACATACATACATACATACATACATACATACATACATACATACATACACACACGCATGCAGCCCCTTTGATGTACTGCTCTTTCTGCTGGTGCTAAAATGTACCACAATAACGCAGCTTTAAATACACAAGCTATATCAGCAGAACACCTCTATTTGAAAGTTTCTCCAGGGTTATGTTCTGTTCTGAGAGTCCGAACGCTGTGTACGAACGTTCGGCGGCCTCTCGCGGTGAAAACGATACGTTATGCCATGCAACTTCTTAAAATAGCCCTCTTGTAAAAGATAACAAAGGGAATCACTGGGCTCGAAATACCGCTGTTTCTGATACAGTGGTATACAGTGGTACAGTGATACAGTGATACAGTGATACAGTGATACAGTGGTATTTCTTATACGGTTCTCGATAGCATATTGCACTTGCTGTAATTTTGATAGCGCGTTTTAGGACATCTGAGGGAAAGTGCTCTTGGCTCTATGTGAAGCCATGCGCACGCGTACTTGTGCGGAGGTCTATGAGATAATGTACAGCGAATAAAGGTTTTCCACAGTTTACATTGCTTTAATATCAACGGAAAGACAGCTGTAATACACTTGAGAAGCCATGTCGACAAACACACCTGCGTCCTTTCCAAGCAGTATAACAGAGGCAGGCGGCATTGGAACAGCTCTAACAGCTTCGCAAGGAGTGTCAGCACACGGATTGCCGCAAAGCCGCGGTTCGGTATACGCATTGTATAAAAGGCTCTCAAGGTGGGTGGCCGACGGTGAACTCTATGTTGCTGGCGTCACGCGTGCCGTAAACTTAAAAAAGAAAAGAAGAAGATGAAAACATTTAAGGCATGCCGAGCGCAGTAGACAGAGTTAGGGACGCCGCTTGCAAGCGCCATTGGGAGCTCGCCTAAGATAGTTGCTATGGCTGCTCTTACAGTTGCCGCATTGTGCGCGCATATTGTAAGTGTACTGGCTGACGACCCTTCAGTATGCGATACTACAAAATATGGAGTCAGACTTGACGGCTACAATGTAAGTGTAAATAATTAATCTTGATTCAAGAGACTTATGTATACGAGCAGGTTAGTTCTATGAATATTTCACGTTTTTCCAAACTGTTCCTTGGCAGATAAGTCAGTACTCGCTCTAAAGATTGTCTTATAGCGATTTTCTTGACTATCTAGTATAATCAGTTAGGCTACGAGGTCGAATACGCCTACCAACCTCACCCCCTACCACTCATATAACAAGTAGCGACCACTGGGCGCCGGGCTGTGCTTGTCTTGGTAAACAGCGCTTGCAGTTGGACGTGAGTACTGCAAACGTGATACCGTCAATGCCAGGCATAAGAGTGCCTTAACAGGGAGAAAAGAAGCAGAATGCTTGCACAAGCACTTTCTAACGAGGAAAAAGAGGAGTATGCACACCCAGATCGTGCGTTCAAAATTTCCAGACTCCACAACTAAATGTGGGCGTGGTCTGTAGGCTTTCACTTACTAAATATGGATAATCAGCAGTTAATGTAGCCCTTGGCACTCTAGATGTCGTGCCACACTTTTCTTCATCGTTACTCTGTCGATTCGTGATTGGCATCACGTGGCCACTTTCAGGAGGTGAACGGAGACAGAAGGATGGCTCCGCACATGGCGTGTAGGTTGCTTTTAACCTTGCTGCATTACGGTTCGATGTGGTTCAAGTGCATGACACTCCTGCAGACATGTAGGTTAGCAAAGCAGCATTCCGCATGGCCAGTCCCCGAGTTGTCTGAAGCAGTGACTGCCGGAATGCACCAAACACATTTTGCTATATGAAGCGCAAGCAGCGACTGCAAACGCCTCAGTTCCATCGGCGACGAGAGCCTACCCCCCGACCATAACATGACACCTACCCCTTGACCATAATCTGTGCTGTGTAGGTTAACGCAATCGAGTTCACAAGCACGCTGCGAAAATTGTAGTGTACCTGATCACGAAAATAATTTGAAATTAAATAGCTTTATAAACACTCGACTGGCCTGAGATCCAGGCAACCATGGCGTGATCCATAGGCATGAATTTAAAACGTGGTGGAAGCGCGACCATCCATATTTCGTCGAACGACTTTATCCCTTGGTCCTGGTGCGTAGGACAGAGAGTGCGAAAAGCGCGAGACATTGGTGCGAATTTTCACGCGATCGCTTTTAGGTTGCACAGAAGTCCGATTTGCCGCATACAACTGTTTCGGACAGATGACACAAACGAGCGATGAGCGCTTCATTATCACCACATCCACAGGACCACCGCTTGCAGTCCAACTAATTCATACCTTGGCGAAGAAAGTCAGAAGGAGCGTTTTCGAAGAACGTTTTTTTATGTTTATCGTAAACGTATCAATAACACCAGGCGAGTATAGAAATTCGTGTGTGGCTGAGCAGTCTGAAGGACTGGCTTGGGGACCGAGACACTAAAGTCGAACGTTCGAATTCCCGCCCTAGCGCCTCTTAAATATTCGAAAGGGTACCAATCGATGCGTTTTATCATACTTTCCATCAGTTCATCATCAACAGCAGCAGCAGCAGCCTGTCTACGCCCACTGCAGAGGAAAGGCCTCTCCCATAGATCTCCAATTTTCCCTCTCCTGTGCTAACTGCGCCCAGTTTATCGCCGCAAACTTTCTGGTTCTCATCTGGCCACATAACTTTCTGCCGCCCCCTGCCACGCTTGCCTTCTCTAGGAATCCACTCTGTTACCCTTATTGACCAACGGTTGTCTCGTCTTCGCATTACATGGCCCGCCCACGTCCATTTCTTCTATCCGTTACTAGTGAGAAATGAAGCTGGTTAACCGGTGCTATTCGCTGTCTTGCTTTGGACGATATTTTGTTAAGGCTTTGAAACCTCGTATGCATTTCCATTCGCTCATATTTACATGCCATGATGCCTATACTTCTTTCTTTTTGTACTGTACGACTGTGAGCCCAGCACTCGCATATGTGTGAAGAAACAAATAATAAATGTACAAGTGGCGTTATAAATGCCGATGTATGGCGAACATTACCAGGCTGAGAATGCAGCAGATGTTGCAAAATTAGATGTAGTTATGTGAAAAACGACGTTGGCAAACATCATTGCACAGTGGCACCGATGGCAAGAGTACAAACATGTACCGGGCGTTTCAAGAAATGCGTCCTATATCCCCCAAATTACAGAATCGAGCCTTTTGAGCACTATGTGTCGCAACCTTTTGGCTTTGAAGGAGGGCATCTTAAGATTCGTATAAACACAAATTAAGGGAGAAAGTATAAAAAATAAACTAATGAACTTTTTCACCAGGTGAAATAGGCGGTTTGGTCAAAAGTACAAATTCAAGTCCTTCCAAGGAATAGTCCCCTAACCTCTTTGAAATTCTTGAAAGGCGGTCACTGCTCAATGCGGGGGAGCGCTACAATCTGGCCAATTTAAATGGCGGAACCGAAACCGACGCAGTAAGCAACGCAGCCACGCTTCTACCATGACATCTATAAAAGCCTTTAATGACGACAAACATTCCTGCGCACTTGGTGGCAGAGGATGTTCGAGTTTTACACACACACACACACACACACACACACACACACACACACACACACACACACACACACACACACACACACACACACACATATATATATATATACTGTAATGTGTCACAGCAAAAACCTCGCCATACCTAGGGCGCTCGCGCTAGGAGGGCAGGGGGATAGAGAAAGACGAAGACGCTCGGAATCGATCATTAGTGAAATTGATCGTGAGGCGAGATATATCGTTATATTTACACAACTAAAGTTCAATACACATTGTATTCTTTTTCTGTTATTCGATCACTTTATTATATGAAACATTGGAATTTCTTTTTCCTCCCTGTATTATATCACGATCCTCAATATCTCTTCGCCATTTCTCTGTGTGGATTACCGCATTACTAAATGTTAAATTCTTTAGCACCCAATCTCGAAGGTCATCGGTTCTGCGGGAATTCCATTCAAGGAACGCCGTTCACGCTTCCACGACCATGAATCCCGCAACCCTTCTTTCTCCGGAAGCACCTTTAGGACCATTCGGGGACGGCGTCCAGGTCCCTCGGCTTCCCAGGTCAGCATTACACCGGCGTTGCAATACCGTATCGACCCACGACAGCGCAGGGGCTCCTGTTCGCTGGGAACGTCGTTAACACTTCCTGTCGCAACGAATCTCCGTCCAGGACTACATCAGAACATGAGCCACGCAAGGACGCCGGCCTAGCTCCCTCCGACATAGATCCCGCCATCGTGAGGACCGATGCCGCCCTATTCTCCGCGGCCGCCGACCCCGCCTCCTCGAGTGCCTCGGTCAGCTACCTCACCGACGTCGTGCAGGCTATATGGTTGATGTCCGAACAACTTAACATCTTCGCAACGTTAACTTCCGGATTATCCTGTGCGGCATCACCACCGCTGAATCCATGTGCAATTCCGGAGTTGCGTGCATTCCAGGACGACGCCATTCTCTGGATTCATGAAAACAACTCTCTGGGAACTCGTTATGCGTGGTCGGACCAACAAAAATGGCAGGTGGCCCTAAGCCACACTGAAGACGTCGCCGTGGCCCGGCTTCGTTACCAAGGCATTCGGCGGCAGTCCTGGCAAGAGTGGAGCGTTAAATTTGTAGCGGCTTTCGGACCACTTCCGATTGCTTCGAACCCTTCCGATCGGCATTCTAACATGGACAAGCCTGACGAGAGACACCGCGCTAACGTACCAGGTGCACCCACCAGCCCCTCGACAGGCCGTGTCGGACTACCCTGGTGCAAACACGTAGCTGAGTCCATGTTCGCCACCTCAGATAACGGACTCTGCGGCAGCACCCTACACAAGCCCGTTGCAAGTAAACTACACCGCATTCTAGCCACTGAAAACGGGGTCACGGGCCGCAGGCTCATCTCCACTTCGACAGGCAGTTCTAGCGATTCAGTAGCCGGATGGACACAATACGACCAGGCTTCCCACGTATCCTAGAAAAGGGTCGCTTGACCATCAGCCAAGTGACGTCTCCATCAGTAAAGGCAAGATCACAGATGTCACTATTGTCGAAGGCGCTTCCGAGCAACTGACTTCTGCTACCGACGACATAGTTTCATGCCTCATCCTGGGGCTGAGTCAGGCCGAGGAAGCCAGGAAGACGAACATGGACCGGGTCGCTGTTTGCCGATGCAAGCGCATGCAGACTGTCTCTCCTGTCTTCCCGAAGATCTTCCCGAGTCACACGCGCACGGATTCCCTTTTTATTTTATTGTTATTTATCAGATACTGCTGGCTGACTTTTGGCTGCCATGGAAGGAGTGGGTACACCACATTACAATTTTACATATTGCATTATTTCAGTCGACAAACGAGAAAAAAAAAACGTCAGAACAAAAGCACATATGACCAACAATAACAACACATGCGGTCGAATGTGAACTCAAGACGCGAACATGAAAAGCAAGTCCAACAGCATTTGCACTAATGCACTGAGGTAGGACACCTGAGCAATACACGTACAGGATCGAGTGATTGAACACCCGAAAGACGTATACGAAATATTGAACAAGAGTGAGGAACGTGAGTGAAACGGTCAAAGGAACAAAATCAAACAATGTGAACCGAAGGACAGCCCCCGCCCACAGAAGCCTACAGCGGAAGAAATGGTTACCCGCATTCATTTCTAGCTGTAAAAAGAGAAAGAATGACAAGAGCTGCGCATAACATCACTGATAATCTTGCACGGCATTTGTGAACGCATGAACTGATGATAGGCCGACTATGTCACATGGAAGCTCGTTACATTCTGCTATCGTTCGAGGAAAAAACGAAAATTGATATGCATTCGTTTTAACTCGTGGCCTTACAATAGCCTTACTGTGCTTCCATCTCGTTGGCCTTGCGCTGTTATACTGCATGTAATCAGTGAAGCCCATTCTAATGTTACCATTTAAAGTATTGTAAAGCATTTGCAGTCGGTGCAGTTTCCTGCGTGATTCTAGAGTTGGAAGTTCGCTTAAGTGTCTAAGGTTAGTAATGGGCACATGCCTGCCGGAAGCGTTGAAGATGAATCTTAGCGCCTTGTTTTGAAGGCGTTCAATGCAATCGATATCACATTTGGTGTACTGTTCCCAAACTACATCCGCATATTCTAATAACGGTCGAACTAATGTCGTGTAGGCCGCAAGCTTAGATTTAGGAGTTCAATGCATCATGCGATTTCTTAGTACGTAAAGCTTTCTCAAAGCCTTGGAAACTATGTATTGCACATGACTACTCCAGCTTATCGTAGAAGTGATATGCAATCCCAAGTATATAAATTGGTCTACCGAAGCTAGTGCAACATTATTGATACTATAGGTGTGGACTAGTGGCTACTTGCGTGTAACTGTCATCTGAACACACTTGGAAACGTTTAGACGCATCTGCCATGTTGAGCACCAGTTGCTAACACCTGCTAAAAAGTTGTTTAGTATATGTTGATCTTTCTCTGACTGAATGTGCAGGTATGTAACGCAGTCGTCTGCAAATAAACGGCAACACACTGGAGAGTTAATCTGTAAATCATTTATATGGGTTAAAAAGAGTAGCGGGCCGAGCAACGAACCCTGGGGAACGCCTGAAAGAACAGGTGCAAATTCCGAGTCCGAATTGCCTATGTGAACAAACTGCCTACGCCGCGTAAGATACGAGTCGAGCCACTGTACTATCTGAGGGTTGTCAAAAAAGACATCGGATTTTTAACAATAAAAGTCGGTGTGACACACGGTCGAAGGCTTTTTCAAAATCAAGAAAAATCATGTCAATCTGTCCGCCCTTGTCTAGCATTACCATTAGATCGTTTACAGTGTGAATAAGTTGTGTCGTGGTGGAGAAACCGCGCCGAAAACCATGCTGATAACTTGAAAAATAATTGTAGTCCTCTAAGAAAGAACAGAGATGCTTAAATATGGAATGTTCGAAAACCTTGATACAAGTGCACAGTAGCGAACCAGGTCTGTAGTTGATTACTTTAAGTTTGCCACCAGTCTTAGAAATAGGCACCACCTTTCCTGTTTTCCATTATAAAGGTATTTCCGCTGTCCGTATACTTTCTTTAAAGATTATGTTCAGATACTTCGCGCACTATTCAGCGTATCTGCGCAAGAACATATTTGGTATGCCATCCGGGCCGATAAATTTTTTTTGTTTAATTCAAGTAGCGCCGAAAAAATGCCGCTTTCGTTTATTTCTATATCCGGAATAGCATAACTAGTTTTCGGATACGACGAGGGCTGAACGATGGCGCGAGGAAACACAGACGAAAAGTAGTCATTAAATGCTATGTCTATACAGTTACTGTCATCGGTGATAGTGTCATCAAGTTTCATTTGCCAATAGCCTCATTCTTTTTCTTTAGGTGCAACCAGAATTTTCCTGGGTCACTTGAAAGAAAATGATGCATTTTGACATTAAAGAAATAGAACTTCGATAGCTTTATCTTTGTGCGCAATTCATCTCGCAGTAACTGTAGGGACATCGCCCCTCTGTTCACAGCCGAGTGATGTGATCGCTTGACACGGCGTTTCAACTGTAATATTTCGCGAGTGACCCAGGGATTCCGCTGACTACGCTTTTTTTGGCTAGTAGGGACATAATTGCTGATGCATTTATTCATAAAAACCTTGAAGTGAATCCACAAGTCTTCGACAGTAGAATTTCCAGTATCATACATATGCTGGAAAATATCAAAATCTTCTTCCAGAATGTCTAGTATACTCTCATCTTGAGCACAGTTAAAATCAGGAAATTCTTTAGTGACGTTTTCGCCCTTTATCCTCGAGACTCGCATACGACCAGTAAAAAGGACGATGTCGTGATCTGATTTCCCAGGCAATACGACAGGTCGTAGCCTACAGCACTAATATTTTCAGAAACGAAAAAAAAGATCAAGAACTGTGCTAGAAGTAGCTGCTACACGTGAAGGCTGGTCCACGAGCTGCTTCAGACGAAACGAGAAAGCAATATCAAGCATCAACTCGGAATGCTGACATCATGACGAAACACACAGTAGGTCCCAGTTAATTTTGGGAAGGTTGAGATCACCGCACAAGATGTCATTAGCATTGCTTTTACAGTGCTTGTGGAAAAGTCCTTTCTACAGCCTTTATTGGCACAGAGCGCGATGCCGTCCGTACATGGCGTCCAAGAAGAAAACCCAAAGCCCACAAGCTATATACCCACTACACTCCCCTAGTTCCTCGTCGTCTTCACCGCGACGCGCACAATATTCAACAGTGCTCATACATGAAATCATGCAGTTTTTCCAGAATTGAAAGGTCTGCATCCGGCGGTCTGTAAATTGCACCAACGAAAGCACCGTATTGGCTCAGGCGAACAAGATCCACAGCATTTCAACGTTGGTAATGTGAGGTATCACTGTGTACTCAAGGTTTTTCTTCAGCACAACTGCGACGCCACCGCCCCGTGCCCCCCGGTCGTGGCGAATAATCTCATGCGACCTTGGCACGACGTCCTCATCAGAAACATTATCGTGAAGCAACGTCTCAGTTATTACAGTCATGTCTGGGTTATACGCTAGAAGAAGGCCCTCCAGATCAGCAGATTTAGGTAATATGCTTCTTGCATTAACATTCATAATGGAAATCGTATTCCGGGTGGCGCATGGTGGCAGTGGCGTTGTGTCGTTTTTTTGAGATGCTTGATCATTACGCAGGGAAGAATCGTGTCATTCCAAGTGTAATGGAACCATCATGTTGCTTCCTTCATTCCAGTTGAACAGTTTTGTGTTGATTTTTACTTTATCAAACAAAAGAGCAACCTTTTCACCTCTCTCTCTACGTAACTTCCCACAGTTTTTTCCGGATTGCCTGAACACGAGGGGAAAAATCTTCGGGAATACTGTAGTTGGTACCCTTACGTTTTCTGCATTTTTTTCAATATTTTCGCCTTGTCTCTCCCGTCTACTAATTTGAAAATTACTGGATGGACCTTGCTCGGATTCGGCTTCCCCAGTCGGTGGATGCGTTCAATTTTAACGTCGTGAACACTCAAGGCATCATGAAGCATTTTGTGAGTAACTTCTTCTAACGACTCGAGTTGCTCTCCCCGAGGCTCCGTAATACCATATATAATGAGGTTGTTCCTTCTACTTCTATTCTCTAGATCGTCTACCTTCAACATTAGTTGATCAAGCTTCTTCTGCAGGTCATCAACTCTAGATATGTAATCGTACACAGTGAACGACAGGCTGTCCAGTTTCGTTTCAATTGATGTCAGCTTTTGCGTTGTTTCGTTCAACTTCAGGCTACTAGAACTGATGGTCGTTTTAATTTCTTTCATATCCTTCGTTAACGACATGAGCATTTCTTCCGTGTTAGGACCGGGGTTTTCCTCTATGTCACCACAACAAGTCAACAAAACAATGATATGCGGCAAGCATATTTGAAAGCAGCGACCGTGGGCACGGCAAAAGCAAAAGACACACATTATTGCTTTTGTAGCAGTGAACTGAACGGTTGTCTCTCACCTGTACAAAGAACAAAAAGGGGTTTGATGAATGTACGTCCATCGTGCCTCCACCGCGCCCACTGGCCCAGTCAGCCGCGGCGACTGTTCTTATACCAGATGCACGCGATGACGTCGACGAGGGGGCGCCAGTAGTCTTCCCAATGGTGCAGTACAGATGCGCATGTCCAGATCAGCTGCATTGTTCTTCTGTGTATCGATGTGCCAGTCGAAGATACGCTCCATCGCATCCGGCCCAGCGCGGTTGACATGTGTGTCGCCTGACAAGGGGGTCAAGGTGATGGCAAGCACGGTCTGTACAAAGAACAAAAAGGGGTTTGATGAATGTACGTCCATCGTGCCTCCACCGTGCCCACTGACCCAGTCAGCCGCGGCGACTGTTCTTATACCAGATGCACGCGATGACGTCGACGAGGGTGGCGCCAGTAGTCTTCCGAATGCTGCAGTACAGATACGCATGTCCAGATCAGCTGCATTGTTCTTGTGGGTATCGATGTGCCAGTCGAAGATACGTTCAATCGCATCCGGTTCAGTGTGGTTGTCACGTGTGTCGCCTCACGAGGGGATCAAGGCGATGGCAAGCACGGTCTGTACAAAGAACAAAAAGGGGTTTGATGAATGTACGTCCATCGTGCCTCCACCTTGCCCACTGGAATATCGAAGCGCCTCGGCCATGCTGTGACGTTGCGAAATCTCATGTTCTGTCGCATACCACAATGGAGTCTCGCCCTAGTGTCGCGGACACATCGGATACCACAGCACCTGCTCGCTGCGATCATTTCCAACCACCTCAACGGCCTCGTTCTTGCGCAGCATTGAACGGCTTCGTGTCTGTAATCTCCTGTAGCTTTTTCACATGTGCAACGGGACCATCTGCGTGAACTTAAGCCGATTCGGCAGAGCCAAAGTCGACCACCAGGAGCTCTCTCCAAGCCAAACCGCAGCGAGGCCCTGAAGGCCCGGAGCGACACAGCCAGTGCCGACCGCCAGATGATTTCTGCGCCATTCTACAACCCCGACCGTCGCCAAGCCCAGACAGCCCAGCGCGGCACAGCGAGTGCCGGCCGCCAGAGAAACTTTTTCCAGCTCGGAGCGTGGCCGAGCGTAATGTCTAACAGGAAAGAGCTCGCCATATCTAGGGCGCTCGCGCTACGAGTGCTGTTTCGGTTCCTGTCATATTATATATATATATATATATATATATATACATATATACTGACATGTCGCCTTAGAAGACGACAACAAAGTGCGCGCGCGACTGTACTGGCGCTGTGGCACGAGCGCGAGCCTGGTGTCGAACGTTGGCCAGGAGTGACTCCAAAGCTTGAGCTACGCTTCTGAACTTGTTTACGTTTCCTGTACTTTAATAAATCGTCTACAGCCACAAGCGGCTGTACAGACGTAACAATTGGCGACGAGGAAGACTGGACTCATCGGCACTCCACCGACGTCAAGGAAACGACATCGTGACACCTGACTTTGGTCGGCTACCCGAATTCAGCGGCAGCTCCGGCTCCTGGAGATCCTGGTATGGGAGGCTACAGCTCTTCTTCGAGGCTAACGACATTACGGATGCATCGAAGAAGCGTGCTCATCTGCTAACGCTGTGCGGGGACCTATGACATCGTCTGCGCCCTCATTCAACCCAAGCAGGCCAACCAAGTGAGCTACGAGCACATAGTGCAGATGCTGAAGGCTCACTTCGATCCACAACCGTCTGAGGTCTTCTGGAGGGCACGATTCCAGCGACGTGATCAACGGCACGACGAAATGGTCAGTGATTACGTCACGGCGCTCAAGAAGCTAGCTAGCGTCAGATTGCAATCTTGGGACAAGCGCAGACACTGCGGCGAATCCGACAATGCTGCCTATGGACGTCATGCTGCGTTATCGTTTGTTTGCGGTCTTCGGAACGAGCAGGTCCAGCAACGGCTGTTCGCAGAAAAGGACTTGACGTTCAAGAAAGCTTTAGACCTCGCACTGCGAGCTGAAAACGCCGTCGAAAACCACAAGAACGTGAAAACCGAATTTAAAGAGAATCACGAATCCTGCACAAGTATCTGCAAGACAGACAACCAAGGCCACTCGAGTACCTCTTCCCCAAAGAAGACACAACGCTGTTGGCGTTGTAACGCGCAACATAATCCGGACACTTGTAAGTTCCAGACAGCCTCCTGCAACTACTGCAAGAAACGCGGACACATTGAAAAAGCCTGCCTGAGAAAGCGGAAAGAGGCAAAAACGAGCAATAGCATCGAATATCCCCGACAAGGAACTTGGACAGCTGCCGCAGCACCAGTGACGACTCAGCAGGACTCCCCAGACGTGGCCCTTTACGAGCTCAACACCTTGATCGACGCGTCCAGCACGCAGAAGGTCATGACTCGGCTACGCGTACATGGCAAGAATCATCAAAACGCGGATGTGTTGAGCCGATTGCCATTACCAGAACGTCTCGATGAACGCTGGCCTCCAGGCGACGTACTATTGTTCGAAGCTTTATTGAGACCTCCGTTGACTGCTGCCGAGACACAACAAGACAGCATCCTGCAGAGGTTGTACAAGGCAGTGCAGGATGGGACAGTGGAGAAACTCACTGGAGATGAGTTTGCTCCTTACCGACGACGAGCGACCGCACTAGCATTTCATCGCGTGTGCATCACACTTGGATCCCGAGTGATCATACCGAGCTCAGCACGATCCCATGTTCTGGCACTTCTGCATGCTGGTCACAGAGGCATGGTAGCCATGAAGAAGTGAGCAAGGAGCTACGTATGGTGGCCCGGAATTGACAAGGTGATCGAGGAAACGGTGCGACAGTGCTGTGAATGCCAAGCAACACAGAAGAGCGCGCCCAAAGCTCTTATTCCTACCTGGGACCGTCCCCAGACACCATGGAACACGGTGCACGTTGACTTCGCAGGGCCACTACTCGGGCGCACCTACTTGGTTCTTGTGGACGCATACACAAAGTGGGTGGAAGTCCGGCACGTGACGCAAGCAACATCCGCGGCTGTTATCGACGCGCTCCGAAGGCTCTTTGGAACGTTCGGCATTCCCCGAAAGGTCATCTCCGACAACGGAAAAGCATTCATCTCCAACGAGATGAAGTTCTATGCGTCGAACGGCATACAGGCTGCAACCTCACCAGCGTACCACCCTGCAACAAACGGCCAGGCAGAACGCTATGTGGCGGAGCTGAAAAGAGCACTGCTGAGGGATGCAGACAAGTCCATACAGTGCCGACTTGCAAGATTTCTGTATCGGCAACACACGACGATACACACTGCCACTGGAATGACACCTGCGAGAGCGATGTTCGGCCGAGAATTGCTCTGCCCTCTCGATCTTCTCAAACGGGAGGCGGATAAACGAATTCCTGAAAGCCAGGAGGCATTGCCAAAATCATGCCGCTTCGCTGTAGGGGATAGAGTGGTTATCCGGCAGTTTGTGAAAAAGCCAGATTGGATTGACGGCGAAATATTGCGCCGCGTCGGACCACGATCCTGGCTTGTAAAAAGCGACCACAGAAAGGTTCGGCGTGACCTCAATCACATGAGGAAAACGAGTCAGACCGGACAAACAACCCAATCGCCGACAGATTGGAGCGCAGCTGACGATCTCTTGGACGCAACGCCAGAAGAGACACCGTCGAGCTCAACTGCTCAACCGCCAGACTCGCCCGAGATGCAGGACGACACTCCCTCGCAACCGTCCACGTCACAGGCAGTGACCACTCGGCAACTGCGGCCGCCAGAGGTTAGGCGACCTCCAGACCGCTATGGAGACTTCGTCTAAGGGAGGAAGAGTGACATGTCGCCTTAGAAGACGACAACGAAGTGCGCGCGCGACTGTACTGGCGCAGTGGCACGAGCGCGAGCCTGGTGTCGAACGCGAGCCTGGTGGAGGAGAAAGAAGAAGAGGAAGAAGAGGAGTTCATTCCCTGGCCTCGCTCCATCCTGTTGTTCGGCTC
>JABSTT010004323.1:0-22908 GCA_013339685.2 Hyalomma asiaticum | reverse complement strand
CCGAGTCGAGAGCTCTTAAAGCTTTTAGTGGGGCTCAGAAGGTTCGTCGACTGCGTGTTGGAGCACAGACGGTGCATTAGAAGACCTTTGGAGACTTGTGTGAAACACAGCGTTGAACTGCTGGTAGAACTCCCGATTCTGTGCTGTGGGAATGTGGACGCGGATCACCGCAAGCAGCTCTTCGAGCTCATTTCAAAGAAGTTCGCAAAACCAATGCTCAGCAATTGTGCACTTGGTGCGACTGACCGAAACATTGCCGTGAGGTTCTTCGCGAACAAACCTCTCTCGAAAGGTGCTGAAGCTGTGATCATAGTTTACCACATTACCTGCAGGTGTAGTTCAATCAATCAATCAATCAAGTCTTTATTTCAGTTTGTACATACAAACTAGGGATGGCGAGAAAAAAGCAGCGAATTCTACGCTGCTTGACGAGCCTGGCCATCCTTACATGTCAGCAGTAGGCACAAGCAGAAACAACCACTGTACAGAGAGTTCGTGTAAGTATCCGTGAATTAAAAAAATACAATATACAACAATAAATTCGGGAAACAAAATTGACAAAAGAACCTATGTATCATAATTGTCAACAGTACTGCGAGTATAAAACAATAACACAGATTTATACAGTATATGAAGACATGAAAACACTTGGTATTACGGTAGCACAGATTGCTGAATAATGCTCTTACGAATGGCAGAAAAATACATGGTATTTAGGCAGTCATATGATGAGGTATTCAAGAACTTTGGCGCAATATAACTCAACATTGAAAAACCATAGTTTGTTCTACACTTTGGTAATACATAACTACTTTGTACTCTGGTGTCGTATGATGAGTGGCGAAGCGTAGGTGGAATAAGTTTAGATAAAAAGGAATCATTTTTTCTTATCATTGTTTTATAAAAACATGCAAATCTGTAGTCGAATAGTCTATTTACGGGTACAATATTATATTGTAGGAAGACGTGCTTAGTGGGCGAATCATACGACCCATTTACAATTGCGCGGAGCATTTTCTTTTGCAGGGTTTGTAGTTTTAGCATGTTTGACAATGTTGTATTGCCCCAGACTAGCAGGCAATAGCTGATGTGGGAATAAAAAAATGCATAGTACAAAGTAAGCTTAGTTTTGGTTGGAAAAATATATTTGTTACGCGAAGTGATTCCTATGATTCTAGAGAGCGTTGAAGAAAGATTATCAACATGTGCATCCCATGACATTGTACTGCTAAACGTTATTCCTAACGATTTAAAGGTGTCCACGTACTCAATCACAGTATCGCCTAGGTATAAGGAGGGCCGTAGAAGTACTTGTTTTCTTTTAGGAAGGAAGAGTACTGCTTTCGTTTTCTGTTTGTTTAATTTCAAGGAGTTAACTGATGACCACATGGCAAGTGATGAGAGCGCGTCGTTTGCGATTTCTGCTAAATGTTGTATATCATTAGAAGAAAAAAATAGGCTGGTGTCGTCTGCATATATAATGTATTGAGTTGATGTTGCCTTTCGAAATATTCGCATAAAACTCGTTGCTTTGATGTTTAGAAGTTCTATTGTGTCGTCCCCCCTTTAAACGCATGCACGCACACGCAATGATTTTTTTCGATGACGCTGAAAATGCTGATAGGCATAACGTTACATGCGCTATTTCACCAATACCGAGTATTCAGTGTTCATTGGAGGCGAAGCTCTCTCGCCACAGTCCACGCACTTTCTTAAAAACGCGTGAAATAATTGCTCAGAGCCTATTTTTGCACCTGGCTCAAAGCACAGCGCGCACCAGACCGCCGCCGGGCCCGCAGGGCCGCCGGCATTCACCATACCGCCCACCACCGTGATGATAGTGTCAGTCGCCAGCGCCGCCTCGTGGCCCTTGTCAAAAATATACGGCAGGCGCATTCTGCTGGGAGCTCGAGCCATTCCTCCAGTAAAGGAGGCAATGGCTGATCGTGGGTCCCCCTATAGTCTTCGGTGTATTGGACCCTAGTCTATAAAACGTCTCCTTAATTTTATCTATCGCTTTTTTGCTAATGATAAACATCACACTTCTTTTTGCCGAAGAAACTATGTGTCCGTTCATCGTTTTACAAAGATTTTTCGCTGCGGGCGTTCCTTTCTTGAAACATGCGATATCGCGGCAGTGAAAGACACCGTTTATTGCCTCACATGCTTTACAGCCAAACACATCATTTGGTCCACTTGTCGGCTGTTAGCAAAGGCAGTGAATGCTCTTTCAGGAACGCCACGACTCGGTTCACAGGTAGATTTTTGTGGTCTGGTGTAAACAGCGACACAACATTCAAACCTTCAGCTACGTATCTTTCAGCCTCAGGTGCTCGCTTGGCAACTTGCCGTAAAAGCGAAAGGAGTCCCAGAGGGGACAGTAGAGGTCCCACTGTAAACTTGGGACGCAAGCTTAACACACGTTGCAGAGTGTCTGCCAGATGCACGTCCCATGCTGTGTGAACTGCGTTGCTTGGCGTCTCTAACTACCAGGGAGTCATTTTTTGCAGATTAAAGAAGATAGGGGCTGAAGTAGATATCAAGGCCCCGTGGTTTCTCGACGTCTCAAAGAGCCCCAACGTGACCTTACTAACAATAGTCACACGATAAACGCTATCGCTGAGCATGCGCATACACATGATCACACCATTGACTGGGATAATGCCGCTATCGTCGCCAAAGAAAAGGACGTGTCATCGCGCGGGCTTCTGGAATCGCTAATCATTCAGTCGACACCAGTTACAATGAACAGGGCACCAGGAACTATGCCTGCCGTTTAGGCATGCTCGTTGCGTCATGTTCTGCCTATATAATTGATGACTTCCAGTCCTGCTCAGTGAACAAGGAACCCGTATGCGGTTCCGAAACGACAGATTAATCCAACTTGTCAGTGGCCGTAATTCATCTCCGATATCAAGGCTGTTTTTCTGCTCCGAAAAACTGGCGAATCTCTGCGGCCTTATGAATGTTCATGGTGGGCAGAGGAACACTTGTGAAACTGGTCACCAGAATCATGTTACGGCGTGCGAAGAAGCTGTCCTAGATATGATTCCCCTAAGCTATGGCAACAACTACGTGGGCAAAAGATATGATTCCCCTAAGCTATGGCAACAACTACGTGGGCAACAACTATATTCCCGCCAGGCAGTTCCGGCTGCCACTTCAGCGAGTGCAAGCCACCGACCCTGTTAGCAACACAGACACTGAACGCGCTCCGGGTCAACGGCCTGAACAGGGAGCAGCGTTCCTGACCGCGGCGTCGGACATCACGCCCTCAGCGCTGCCTCTACTTCGACTGTCCCTTTCTGCATCGACCATGCCGCAGCGATTGATCATCAACTTGCCCGCCGGTGAACTTTTTGGCGTTTTATGACTCTGCACATGTAACCTTTAGTGTGCTTCTAACATTCTGTATTCCGTTTTGCATGTTTTTGTTCTTTCTACTTTACTTAATCACTGGACCATTTTACCTCTAAATACATTAAATATAGAATATAGACAGGCTGAGCGACAGCCACGCAGATACGAAAACGGTCGAAGGGCAATAGTTTCGCTTAGAATGCTTCACATTTCAATTCTGAAATTATTGTTTGAGCTTGTCCATCTTTGCAGAGTGTCTTTTTATAACAGAGAGAATAAATTAATCCATGACATGATAATAATTGTAGCGCTTGCCGTGACCCTATTAGCTCAGCCAGACATTTTTTTAATGTTTACGCCAGCCGATCATTAGGCAACTCTCAGGCGAGAATTTCATCTGTTTCGCCTGACAGAGTTCGGTGGGTCATCGAGACAAGCCAGCAGACAAGGGTATGGGCAGTACATTTTTTGTCCTTTTACTCATGTGTATAGGGAAACAATGGGCCACCCGTTGTATAAAAAGGCAGCGCGCGGCGATGTTTTTCCAAAGGGCTACAGAGGAGCAAACATTCGTAAGTTTCTGTATTTAGGTTTTCCTTGACTTGCTCACGAAATAGGGAATACACGTAACACCATCACTGGTTAAATAGTTTGTAACAGCGTGAGACTTTTGTATGGTAGCCATTGGTCTGAGACACAAAGTGATGGTGTTATAGTTCTGCGGGAGCGCCTGGCATGGTAACCAAAGACCAGCTTTTCACTACAGCGTAAAGCCACCCGCGCTGGGTGTATGCGAAAGTAAGTGAATTTCAAAACGCGAACCACACCGTCTGCTGCCATACACACGAAATGAGTAGACAACAATTCTTCTGAATTGGAAGCAACAGGTTCTTAAACACCTTACTTTAAGGTTGTGTGTACGATGACCAGATGGATCACTTGCAGGTATATGTGAGAGCCTGTCAAAAGGAGCATATAACTAACGAGGTGAAACTTGAGCAGAACTCGACCAGTAAACACAAAGAAATCATTTTATTACGTCAGCCTAGAATCTCACCAACGCACGCCCAGTGGTTATTTTGCCTTTAGGCCTCTAAACTAGAGTTCGGTAGCGACCACTGCCTTATCTATAGTTACCCAATAAATAGGCTAACTGACACGACGCTTGCGCAAATTCCACCGGCTCTGCAGTGAACATCACGTTGTTGAGGCTAGTAGGGCATTTATCACACTACCACTCGAGGGCATCATATGCAGGGCGTGTTTGTGTACGCCACAGAAGAAAGTAAATCACCGTACAATAAAAGAACCGTCTGCGGTATGTTAAACCACGAAGTATATTTCAACAGCACTAAATGAGGCTCCAATTTTCATGTAACATTTTTCATGTACCTCAACGTGATTAGATGACTTTCTCCTCATTAGGACACGGTGTACAAGACTACGGACTGTGCAATGGCGCAAAGCACAACATGCTGGAACTACAGAATGTTCAACAACTTGGAGCGAACCACGTTCACTGTTCGCTTCCTCCATCAGTTCGCTTCCTCCATCTCCCCGTTTCCACAATCGACAATGGCACCACACATTCTAAGGAAGTCAATGTCAAGGATTATGTCATGGGTGCTCCTTGACAGAATAGTAAATTCTGTTGTGAACACATGATCGCCCAAAGATACTTCTGCGGTACAAACACCAATGGGGTGTAACGGATCGCCACTCACACCAGAGAATGTTGCACCCTTCTCCCACCGGAACATAACTTTGTGTCCTAAACGCAGTTTAATATAAGCACTCATAATCGAAACAGTAGCACCAATGTCCACCAAGGCCATTGTATCTACACCATCAACAAGAATTTCCACTTTGTTTTTCAACATAAACACCGGTGGAGGTATGTCTTTTAGCAGCGTGTCACCAGCGACCTCACAGATTCTAAGGAAGTCAATGTCAAGGATTATGTCATGGGTGCTCCTTGACAGAATAGTAAATTCTGTCGTGAACACATGATCGCCCAAAGATACTTCTGCGGTACAAACATCAATGGGGTGTAACGGATCACCACTCACACCAGAGAATGTTGCACCCTTCTCCCACCGGAACATAACTTTGTGTCCTAAACGCAGTTTAATAGAAGCACTCATAATCGAAACAGTAGCACCAATTTCCACCAAGGCCATTGTATCTACACCATCAACAAGAATTTCCACTTTGTTTTTCAACATAAACACCGGTGGAGGTATGTCTTTTAGCAGCGTGTCACCAGCGACCTCACAGATTCTAAGGAAGTCAATGTCAAGGATTATGTCATGGGTGCTCCTTGACAGAATAGTAAATTCTGTCGTGAACACATGATCGCCCAAAGATACTTCTGCGGTACAAACATCAATGGGGTGTAACGGATCACCACTCACACCAGAGAATGTTGCACCCTTCTCCCACCGGAACATAACTTTGTGTCCTAAACGCAGTTTAATAGAAGCACTCATAATCGAAACAGTAGCACCAATTTCCACCAAGGCCATTGTATCTACACCATCAACAAGAATTTCCACTTTGTTTTTCAACATAAACACCGGTGGAGGTATGTCTTTTCGCAGCGTGTCACCAGCGACCTCACCCCCATCGGCCGCGCTGTCTAGTTTTCCTGATGTGGTGAAGGAGAGCGTCGACGTGACGATGGCGACCGGCGCAGTCGAGGCGCTCGAGGTGGCGTCACACTTCGGTCAGATGCTGGCGACTCGTTCCGCGTGTGCCCATGCCAGAAGCTGCCGTCTGGGCGACCTTGGGTATACCAGTGCTCGCGAAAAGGTTGGACACTAGCCTGCTGCACATAGCGTGGCCACCGGTCATAGCGTGGCATTCGGGAGCGATCACAATACCGCGATATGTGACCTGTCACGCCGAAGTTGTAGCACACAGGAGCGGGGCGGAAACGTCGCTGTCTTTCGACTTGCTCGGGCGCGTTGGAGTATGCACGAGTACTCGGGTTATCGCGACGCCCAGCATAATCATCAGCCAGCCGGCGCAGTGGGGCGTCTAGACGACTGCGCTCGGGGTGGGGTGTCCTCGGAAGCCAACTCCGGCTTGACTGCGGGATGCGTCTAGATTCCACAGTCTCCGCTACGTTGACTGATGCATGCCCAGAATTTGAAAGCTGCGAGGCAGCCGTATCTTGTGGGGAGTAAGATGGTGAAGTACTTCCCAATGCGCGTGGCACAAGGTCATGCCTGAGAAGTTCCACGATTTCGCACGATTTCGCGTATCGTTGTGCAAAGGTCAACAGTTGGCGTCGTGTCTATGCTGGCCACCGTGGTAACATTGGCCAGACGACCGAACTTCGGTGTTATTCTGCGTGCTTCAATGCTTCGAAAGTGCGGCAGTGCCGTATAACATCAGATACTGAAGTGAGATCTTCTCGGCTAATGAAAAAGTTTTACACATCCTCCGCGATGCCCTTTAGCAAATGCCCGACCTTGTCTTCTTCGGACATGTCCACATTCACTTGCCGGCACAACTTCAAAATCTCTTCTGTGTACGTCGTACACGTCTCACCAGCTAGTTGGGCTCTTTGGGAGAGGGTCTGCTCAGCGCGTTTCTTTTTCGCTGCTGAATTGCCGAAACACTTTTTGATTCCTTCAACAAAGCAGTCCCACGTGGTTAGTATTTCTTCGTGGTTTTCATACCACACGAGGGCAACATCAGTTATGTAGAAAACCACGTTCATTAGCTGAGAGGCAGCATTCCATTTGTTATACTGACTCACCCGTTTATAGTGGTTGAGCCACTCCTCAACATCTTCATTTGGTTTCCCGGCGAAGGTGCGAGGCTCCTTGTAGGGCTACCAGGCACTGCTGGGCGCGGTTTTCCGGGCACTGTTCGTCGCGGTTCTACGAGTGCCCTCATCGTCGGACATGGCGGGTGTCGGCGGAGGCAAGCCGGCGAGGCGACGAATCCGGCGAAGTCCAAGCAGTAACGCTTCCGTTGTTGGTCGTCTTACCCAGCACCTCCACCACTCTGTTACGTCCACAGTAGTGGTTTAGGGTTTATTTTCAGAAGGCGTAGAACGGGGGAAGTCCACACAGACAAATGCTGCCGAAACTGCTCAAGCATCGTCTTCTTTCCCCATTCGCTCTGCTTCTTCCTCTTCATCTTGTGGCACGTACCTTGTGGCACATACGTAACGTAATAATATATATCATCTGTTTGGTCCCCTTCAGTATCAAATTAACATGCTTGAAACAATTCAGAACAGAGCCACCCGTTACATTTCTAGGAACTACGATATCATCTCCAGTGTGACTCATCTTAAACTCCATCATTCCCTCCAAGCATTAAATGTTCGTCGTCACGTGACCTTGTTATGCCTATTTCATAAGTACGTCTACAGTAACAAAACATCGTCGTTGCACCTTCAACGCCCGCTCTACACGTCACGCAGCTTACATAACCATCTCAGCCTCACTCGCATCTTTGGAAACGCAAACGCCTTCAACACATAAGCACTACCACAAGCCATCCGCATGTGGAATGATCTTCCCGACGATATCGCCTCTGATAGTAACCCCAACACGTTTCGGCAAAAATTTCAGATGCATTTCCTTAATATTTGCGTGCTACGGTATGTCGGGAGCTGTGACGCACATCACAGCTGTGACCCGGCCAAAGCAGTCAAAGCGGCCAGCAATGCTGCTCTCCGGACTTCTTCACCATATTGACATCCCTTCCGAAGCTTTCTATACCGTGTACGGACTCGACCTTCTCGGCCCTTTTCCCACATGGGTATCCGGGAAGTAGTGGATATCAGTCGCAGCAGACTACGCGACGCGACGTCATTACACGAGCTCTTCCCACCAGCTGCACTACGGATGTCGCCGACTTTGTTCTTCAGGACATCATTCTTTACGACGGTGCTCCTAGACAGCTTCTTACCGATCAAGGCCGGTACTTATTGTCCCGCGTTATTAACGAGCTCCTTTATTCCTGCCCTGCAAAACACAAGGTCACGTCAGCCTACTACTCTCAAACGAATGGCCTTACGGAGCATCTGAACCGAACTCTCACCGACATGCTGTCCATGTAATATTTCCGCAAACCATCGCGACCGGGATGAAACCTTGCCCCACATCACCTTTGCCTATAACTCTTGAAGGCATGACACCCACCGGTAATACTCCGTTTTACTTACTCGACGGCTGCGAGCCTTCACTGCCGCTTGACACACTGCTTTTCGCCTCAATTTACCCTTCTACGTACATTCGGGACGTCATATCGGAGCGCCACAGCATGTCAATTTGCTCTTGGGCGCCTCACCATCTCTCAAGCCGCTCAGAAGGACCTGTATGATCGCCGCAACAGAGACGTTTCTTATTCTCCCCTGTCCCTCGTACTTTAAGGTCCTCATCTCGCCGTGTCGGTCTCCGGAAAAGCTTTTATCCCCCTAATATGGCGCCTACAAGGTCTACGCAAGGTCACTAATCTCACGTTGAACGAGTCGTCGACCCAACCCAGTCTACGAGACCACCTGCTACAACTCTACACGTCCCGCGACTGAAGCCCTATATGCCTGCCACCTCTATGCCGCCCTGGCACGCGCCAGGTAGGCGCTTTTATGCCACAGTGCAATGTCACAAGATAGCAGAAGAGCTTGATCTGTAGTGTTGCTAGGAATGTAGCAGAGGGGGCTCACTCTGTACACAGGACAAGAGCGAAGGCAACGAAGTGGTCGGACTAGGCTCGGGTCCGCCATTAGTGTTGGCTGGCACTTGCCTTTGTATGTGTTGTAAATACGCGCAAACCCCGTAAGAATATCATAGAGAAGCTTAGCGTTCTCTCTTTCGATATATAGACAGCCTCTGTTGGAAAATCAAGGGAAATGACTCCTTAACAAAAAACTCTAAGCACACTGCACTCCTGTTCAATATCTGAAGAGTTCATTCCACCAATCAGATTCCACAGTTGTTGTCAGGTCTTCGTATGAAATTACTGTGCAGGGTGGCCTCCCCATGTTTCACTCATTATAAGCGCCATAGTATCTCCACATGCCTAAAGGAGTCCATTCCGCTATTGTAATGACACGACAAAGCCGATCCTATGGCACACGGCAATAAAAAACTCGACGCGTACTGGACTGTACTACGATCGCTTTAATGGCGTCATAGAGTATGAAGAAGAAGAAACAGGTGCGTACGGGGTCGTCCCTCCGCTTCCCGCTTCGTCTTCTTTCCTAGGTTCCAACATTTCCAGGGGCCTCAGTTGTGTTAGCGCCGATCTCCAGGTAGTGTATGTTTTGCACGCGTCTTTTCAAAACTTTTGCGCTACCCAGGCGTAACAGGCAGGCGCCAACACTTCCTGTCATTGCCGAGGTAAACTTCTTCAACCCTTGCCAGAGGCTACATAAACTTCGCTTTGTTGGGTGTATACACAATCACGATGTCTCTAACTGTCAAGTTACGGGAAGAAGACCCTGGAGAACGATGTACGGATGGTAGAGTGAGAACATACTCGTGCTTCCAACGTCTCCATAAATGATCCAATAAAGTATTGCGCTGTTGTAAACGGCGTCAGTATTCCTTCGCATTGCTGTGACTCACTGAATCTTCTGTTGAATCACCATCCGGCAAAGTGGTAAATTGTTGGCCTATAAAGAAGTGTGCTGGTGTAATCGCGGATGGCTCACCGGCTTCGAGGCAGGCGTAAGTAAGTGGTCGGGAACTAACCACAGCCTCGGCGGACCCAGAGCTGTTGGAATAACATCTTCCCTCGTATCACGAAAGGAGCAACTAGTCCCAGTGGATCATAAACTCTAGACACTGTTTGCGGAAGGAAGCGCTTTGTATCTTGAGCCTTCGCCAGAAATGACAAGACATTTTCAGACCTGTAAGCAAGGCTGTCGGTGTTGATGTTCCGTGTCATTCTGAGCACTTTTCTATTGAATGACGTTTGTCCGCTGCTGTAATGTGTACTTGGTTTATTTCATTCGAATATTTCCTGGAGCTCTTGACAACTTGTTGTCCATTTTCTGATTGGCATTCCAGCGTCATTCATTATTTCCTTCGCCGTGGCGTATAGCTCTACAGCTGCTTGTAAATTCTCCGCCCCAAATAGCAAATCGTCTTCATAGAATGAATTAGCAAGTAGTTGGGCCACTCCGTACCGCTCGTCTGCTACACCTGTTTTGAGGTGATGTAGAATGGTCGCTGTAAGCATGAATGAATTTGACGTTGATCCGAAAGGTACTCTGGTCATTCGCCAGGCTTGTATGTCGTCTTCCGTGAATGGTAACGTCGGCTTCTCAGCAAACCACAGGAATCTGAAAAAATCCCTCTCTTGCGGCTCTAACACCAACCTACAGAAATGCTTTCTCTATGTCTGCAGTCACTGGTACTTTGTACCAGGGAAATCGCATAAGGACTTGCAGCGGTTGAGCATTCAAGTTCGGGCCGGTTTGTAGGCAGTCATTCAGCGATTTCTTGTCTCTTGCATGTGAGGAGGCATCAAATACCACCCTCAACTTCGTAGTGAGTGAGTCCTCACGGACTACTTCTCGGTGCGGCAAGTAGTAGGTACGCTGTTCGTTGGGTTTTCTTTTGGAAACTGCTTCCGCGTGTCCCTATTCGGCATACTGTCGGATGGCGTGGTCGTAGCGTTCCAGCAGGCCGTTTTTAGCTGCTAGTCGTTGTATAAGGCTCTGAAGGCGGTTACGAGCTACGAGGTAGTTGTCTTCGGTGAGGTCTATGTCAAGTTCCTTGCACGGCACTGCAACTTCGTAGCGTCGATCCTTCTTTACAATATTTTCTAGGAACCTGGACAACGTGCTTGAAGAAGTTAGCTCTGCTTCCTCTGGGGAGATGCCCATAACATTCAAAGTCCAAAAGGACTGCAGACCATCACTAATCTCCGCCTGCGTATGTATATCCGCTCTTAACACGCATACTGTCACGTGGTCGTGGCACGCGCAGCACTTGAGACGAAGCACGCAGGACTCAAACTGATGTCAGGTGAACTGTTTATTGGGCGAAATTGTGCCCAATAAGCATCAGAGTCGAAGGGCTGTAATTCCTCCACCCCTATTAAGCTATTCTCAAATCCACACACACACGGAACTTTCTTTTTCACTTTGAAACTAATCGTTTTTACTAACGCGAGGGCCACGGTGGACACCATCTCCACCTATTCCGGTCACTGTAACGAGGCCATGACAGCTCATGTAAAAAAGTGAAGAACTACTTGTGCACCCATTCCCGCGTTCTAAATAGTAATACAACTGTGAAAAGAGATGTAACTTGTCGACGGGATACGTCACTCAGAGAGACGTGCCTTTACAACGGACCAAGACATCTGCCTGTGAAATATAATGAAGGGGCATAAGCGTTTTACTGGACCAATTGCAGACGAATCATCATGCTCCATTCCAGGCATGACTTGTTGCGATAACAATATATTACTTTCTCTACAAGATTTAGGTAGTACAGTTTGTTGCACGCGGCAACAATTTGAAGCAATGCTACTTTTGTTTTTCCCGCGAATGCAAGTGACATATGCAGCCTTAACTAAACTGGCATATGCAATGGTTTGGCAGAGCCGTCGTTCAGACTGCCCAGGCGGTACAGCACATTACCGTCCCCAGCAGTAATATTATGCATTAAGAACGTTATTTCCTTAAGCGGGGACGCAGTGCAATTATGTGATATCTTGCGAGGCAATGATTGAAACGTTGTTTGTTTCAACGCATGCGCACAACGCTCCCGCATCTGGGGCAACAATTCGACGAGATTTTTTTTCTTTTCGGTACCTTCATCCCAGACGGCACGTGCTGTGAGGACAGGCTGGACTGATTGAACTTTATCGTGTGACGCGTATCATGTAAAGACAAAGAGAATTGCGGCGCATAAATTCCTCTACCATAAGTATGACTGCCGCAGTATAACTAGCCAGTACTATGGAAAGAAGCAGGAACAATAAGAATTGAGCTGGATTGCCTGCAAAACCACAATTGATTGTGAGGGAGGCATTTTTGAGTGTTCAGGAGTAATTCTGAGCACTCTTGGATGTCTTACATCCAATTAAACCTATGAACAAATCGCAAGGTACGATTTAAAACAGGGAATGTCGCGGGAGCCAACGTTTCGACAAGCGGACTTGTCTTCGTCAGGGCGGCAACTGACGCCCTGACGAAGACAAGTCCGTTGAAACGAAGACAACAACGTTGAAACGTTGAAAACAACGTTTCCATAGCCTACGCGCGCCTTTCGCTCTCTCTCTCTGTCTCTCTCTCTCTCACAAGACAGCAGATGGAAGAGTGAGAGAGAGGCACGCGCCGGGAGAGGGAGAGGCACGCGCCGAGGGCGAGCGCGTGCCTCCCCGCACGCCGGTTACGCCTGACGCCTGATGCAGGACAAGGTTAGACTAAGAGGAGCTTCGCCCCTAAAAAACTCCGTTAGAAAGGAGAGACGCTGGTGTTCAGGTTCAAATTATACCGATGACACAACCGTCATCGGTGCAATAACGACGAAGCCGTTTATGCTTTAAATCAATTTATCTGTTTAGTGAGATTTGTCTTGCCGTGGTAGATGTGCGGGTGGTCTGTGGGCTGCACAAGCTCCACATCCCCGGTTCCTATTCTTGGTATGATCGCTCACCTTAAATGGAGCTTGAATGCAAAAAGAAGAAAAAAAACCGCGCAGCGAGATAGTTCCAAGTTAAACATTTTTAGGTGGTCAAATTTAATCCAAGTGTCCCGCCACTCGCATAACAGCACCACACTGGTCTAGCGGCTATACAAAGAATACAAGTTCATCTATACAAATAACACAAGTATACAAAGAACACAAGTACAAAGAACACAAGTTCATCTGAAAGACCGCTTTCATAGGCTCAACAGACGAACAGTCAGAATTGGTATAAAGTTCTTGGACCATTGCCACACTGTAGGAACGAAAAGCGTGTAGCCAGTGCCCCTCGAGACTTTCCAATGGACACAACCCTAATGAACTGCCTGTAATTGATATTATTGCTTCTTCTTATATATGTAGATAACAGGCACATCGTACGGACATTCTCCATGCCAGTACATAGAGATATTTTCGTAAATAATTACGGTAGCTTGTGTGTCTTCTCTGTATCCATTGAGCTCTGCCCTTACAGGTATTTTCGCAAGGTAACCATCACGCTTGTGGGAATAGTACCCCTATCTTTTTCTTTTCTGATGAATTATTTCTTCCTTGGGCTACTTTGTATGTGTATTTGCTGTTCTCAGTATAAATATCATGATTTTGGTATAGCCATGTCAAACGTAGCCTACTCTAGCATGTTTTCACATATAAATAAAAATGGGTGATCATGGGGACAACATTTCACTAGAAAAATGCAAGACAATCTCATTTTCTCTGAGTACACTCCTTAGTAAGTAAAATATATTTTTCATTCTTAAAGGATCCTGTATTTTGTGTCTGTACTCAGACCGCTAAGCATGCAGAACTCTCGCAGTATTCACACGACCAACTGTACGTTTCTGTTTAAGCATGCCGCAGAAGAGAATCATTTTATTTCGACATTCGCACACAGTATTGCGAGCGATTAAGCAGTTCATTTGTAAGTCAAGGCGTGTGTCGTTTGCATGTCGTTTGCATGGTCGCTGTACGGTCTTATGGCATCATTGTGACCATGTGAGGTTTATCACGGCAGGTGGGACTCCGCATGTCGACTACTACGGCTGGTCAAAATCTTATTCTTGAATTACTCACCTCAAATAACGAATGGTAAAATGACACGATCAAAGCAAACTTATTCATCGTACGCATGGTAGTCAACATACTGCTATTTAGCCTGAAATACTGCACCACAAGCTGCGGTAGTTGAGTTGCCAGGGAGTTTCTTTTATAAGACCAAAGCCACGGCCACGATTCCCAATTGTCACTGCCGCCCTTAGGTAGTCATTTAGGTGGTCGCTGAAGGGCCCCCATTAATGCAATTATTGCACGTCCTTCCTCGCGACGTGTCCGCAGCGCTGCCCTATTGACAAGAGGCAGAGAAATATGAATAGTATTAAAGGTGCTCTGCGACACTTTTCCATGCAATCCTCGAAAAGTATTGCTTAAGGAGCAAATTTGCTGACATATCCGCTAAAGCAAAAATATAAAATCCGTTAATATTAGCGACATTAGAGCGTATCTTTGTAGAGGAGTTCCCGCGTCCGGAGGTGTTTACTTCTCTCTCAGCGAGCGTGGCTGAAGATATAAACAGTCCAACAAAAAATAAGGAATGAGCAAGCAAGCGCGATGACGTTGCTTGTACATTTTCTTTACCTCGCTTTAATGGTGTGTTATGCTTTTCACCGTGTATCTCAAGACGTGTTGCGCGCAAGACAACAAATATTTAGCTGCAGCTTTCACATAAGCCTCCCCGACCAACAGGCAGTGTTTTCGTGTTATTTTCAAAAAATGTTGCAGGGACCATAATCAGAATGCTTCGTCCGTGCATTAGGTATGGGCAAGTGCTATCGACGCACGCAACATCAGTGCGCATTCAGAGTCTTTTCAGTGCTCAGACCATTACAGCAATATGAGGAACGCTGCACTATGTAAGGATACTATCTTGGCGGTTGCTGCGTCTGTGTTGGCCGAAACGGCAACGTGATAACCACGATCGCTGTTGTTGAAGGCTCACAAAGCTTTCACCGCCGGGTACTCATAGATCCCAGTGAACCAAGCTCCAGCACTTTGTCATCCATCAAGAATGCCGCAGCCAGGCTCGGACGCGATTCCTTTGGTCACCGCCGCCGTGTTAGAAAGACTATTATGCTTGGCTACCATGAGAAAAGATGCGGATTTTATCCAAGCTTCCGTCGTCGCAAGTTTCATACGGGCGATGATGGTATAGGTTCGTGCTGCGTGCTTTTTCTGTGCAGGCTAAAAAAGCCTATGCAGCGAAAATTTCCCGCGTCTTACACAAGAACAAGCCTTATGGTAATATCTTGCTTGGCAGTGAAGCTCGAGTACATGTAGTATATTATCAACTCGACACGCAATAATAATAATAATAATAATAATATTAATAATAATCTTTTCGTAAACAATAGTAACAGGGGAGCTGCAGCAAAAGCTGTTGCCTAAATACCCGCTCAATGCTTCCTATTACGTCTGTCGGTGGCAGTGGTGATTTGCGATATTCGGGAGAGAATGTTTTAACCTTGCACATTATTCAGTACCAAAAATACATTTACTCTTTATGACATGAACCCTTCCGTGTTATCACGTCTCTCCAGCCATTGGCGACCACTCGTGCCGCCTGCGATGACCCCACATATGCAGGAGTAATATTTCGCCACAATGTTTCCGTAGCTGAAGGCCTATTGTGAACGTATCTTTAAACAATATACTCTGTTTTAACGGTCGTTTTACAAAGGATTCGCTATCAGACAATTGTACTGTGTCCGGAGAAATGCAATAAACTTCTCATTGTCGCTGCGGCAAGATTATTGCTGGGAATTACTTTATGCCATGAGACTTTTGACGACTCTGGGACGCAGACCGCGTATGAGTTAGTGACATATTACAGGCTTCGCTTGTCTCCATATATAGTAACAACAGAAACAGCCTTGTCCCAAATTATTGCCACGTAAATTTGTATATCCGAAACATACTTGGAAAAAACGGAGGCTTATCTATTTGACGAGAAAAGTGTGTATTGGAAGTGAAACAGTGGGGGTACATTTATAATTGTTGTGGAAAAATGCTTATGACCCTTCATTATATTCCACTGTCACATATGATCGTCGGTGATGAACATTGTCTTTCTGAGTGACCCATCCAGGCACACAATTAGATCTGTCACTCACACAGTGGTCCCACGTGCCGTCGTCGTCTGCGAAAGAAGAAGAGCAGTGGAATGAAGCGTATCATTTTTGAATGCGAAACATTTCTTAGGGTGCCAACTTCAGCAACTTTGACCTTGTCAATTTATCTGTCTAGTTGCCTACGCTTTGGTGCTCTCTTTCCTGGTGGTCTCGTTCACCTGACATCCCTGAAGGTTCGGAGGTTTGGGTACAAATGTATCACGAGCATGAATGACTCATCCTAAAACCACCACAATGATATATTCGTCATGCACGCCACTATTAACGATAACGTAAATACATATGACAAATACCCATAGTGCTCGGCCGACGGTATGCGGGTATGCGCAGCAAGTGTTTGAATTTTATACAGACTACGTCAATTAAGAGCTGAAACATACATTTAACGTATCATTACAACAGATTTAAAGACAACAAAGGTACCATTTTGTCGTAGGTTTGGATAGAAATGTAAACACAACGAGGAAACAGACGCGCGCAGCGCAGCAAATGGAAGCGGGTGTCGCGCCCTGTCCACCGAGGTACCAAGCAGTCGACCACTGAGACACGGCCGCTCGTTCGGGGTGGTGTATGTGTAGTAATTAACTCTATTGGAACAGCGGATCTGATCCCGGTGTTTATGTAGCGATGGCTGCGCTTCAAATACTCAATAAGTACCATCATAGCAATCTGATAAACAACACGTGGCTTCTATTGTCATTCGGGATGCTCTTTCCGACTTTGCTCAATCCCGCGGCGCTGCTTCCATGAACGACGCTTGCCCAATCACGTCACCGCACAGTAGCGCACGTTTTCGTTGACAAAATAGTCGACTCTGCCATGTACTATCCTAACTGCCAAAGTTACGTCGTGCTATCACTCAGAAGCAACTGTACTGCGGACGTTCCTCGCACGACGAAGTTGATCATATTGTTAACGTTTGCCTCACCACTGAACAAATTGATATGAGCAGTTTAGTCGCCGATTGCTTCGCATGGCACCGACTCTCACAACACATGGGATCTGCTGCACATTTATTAATTGCATCCTAATATAATGTTAGAACGCAATGCGGCGTCCGCAAGATGATGTTTCACGTGAAATGGGAAGCCCTTCTTGGTGAAGTGAGGTCTCTTTGAGTTATCTAGGTATCCAACTGCCTACGCCTCGGAGCTCTCCTGGTCGTGTCCTGCACACTAGTACTTGGATGGTAAGGTATAAATGTATGACGAATGTGAATAACTAATGTTTGGACTACCTACATGATTTACTCATGTGCGTCACGATTAACGATACTGCAGTCGCCCACTATGCTAGAGCCGTTGTATGCATGTATGCGGCGCAGGTGTTCGAAATGTGTAGTTTGTCAATGAAATACCAACGAAGAAATAGTGGAGAGGGAAAGCATGGACGTCAATCCCCTACAGAAAAACGGTTTGTAACCCTACACACGGGAACGGTGGGATGGGGGAGATTGAAAGATTCTGAGAAAACAGAGAAAACAGAGAAACACACACACATCGACGGACTGCTTGCTAAGCAAGGTCACTCTCACAACCGCTTGTCTGCTTCTTTTAGAAAAATTCCGTAGTGCTTTCGTTGTTGGCGCATATCGCTGGATTATCTTAAGTTTATACCGCTTATTTAGTTTTATTACGACGCAGGGTACCCTTTCGTTAATGCTGTAGATGTCTACTCGCCGCTTTCAGGCTTCTTCCGTTCTTTAGAGCATGTTCAATCCGCTCCATATTATACTTTCGTATGTGGGCTGTCTTACACTTATTAACTTCGAAAGCTCCGCTACTTCTATTCTGTCAGCTACATTCGACAGTAACATGCCTTGCCGTTTTCTAATCAAGTCTTTCGTATCCTAGGAAAGTTTGCTAGTAATCAGTCCACCGAATTTCCTCCTACATTTATTGCACACTCCGTGACAATGAGTGTAAGATTATGGCTGACTTCCTGAACACAAATGTCTGCTTGCTCTGTTAGAGCTGAATATCTGTTTTGCAGCACTATCCTGAGTTCTTCGACTTTCCGTCTTCCTGTTAGCTCATTCATCGGTGTCTTTCGTTCTAGCTTATTGCGGTCCCTTCTCAAGTCTAGCCCAATAGGAGGTCCCACCATCCTGCGGTCACTGCACCTACCCAGCACTTCCACATCCTGCACCACGCCAGCTTCATCGCAGTATGTAGTCTATTTCATTTTTATGCTCTCCATTCGGGCTTCTCGACGTCCACTTCCGATTTTTTTGTTTACGAAAAAACGTATTCATAATTCGCAGCTTGTTCCGCTCTGCTAACTCTACTAATAAGTCCCCTCTGTCATTCTTACAACCCTTGCCATAGTTCCCGATTACCTTGTCTCCATCCTGCTTCTTGCCTACGTTGAAGTCTCCCATCACTGAGGCCTACTGCGACTTTAATCATTGCCGATTCCACATCTTCATAGAAGTGTTCTATTTGGCCAACGTGGCTGGATGTAGGTGCATAGCCCTGTACCACCTTGAATTTGTACCTCTTATTAAGCTTAATTGCGAGACCTGCTACCCATTCGTTAATTCACCAGTATTCCGCTATGTTGCCAGCAATGTTCTGTTGACCAGAAATCCCACTCCTAGTTATCTTTTTTCCAATAGACCACGGAAACGTACGACGTGTCCATTATTGAGCACTGTAAATGCTTCCCCCGTCCTCCTAACCTCAGTGAGCCCTATAACGTCCCATTTAATGACCGCTAACTCTTCAAACGCTACCTATACACTCCGCTCGCTGGATAAAATGCTTGCGTTAAACGTAGTCAGGATCAGGTTGCAGTGGCGGCCTGTCCGGATCCAGAGATTTTTAGCACCCTCTGCTGCGTTACAGCTCTGACCACCGCCGTGGTCATTTCCCTCGCAGCCGTTGGGAACTGAGGGCCGAGGGATAATTTGCGTATTCATGGGAGGTCACGGCCGTTACCACAACAGGGTGTCCAATCCCGCTCTTGTCAAGGAGTGCATTACCGGCTATGGTCGCCGGTATCCAGCTGCACTCCAAGCCTTTTTCTCCAATTCACCCAACGCATGGATTTTTTTTAATTTGGTGGAGAATTGCTCGGAACCGGGCATTTGCACGTTGCTGGACGTAACATAGCCAAATAAATGAAAATCGCTCATAATCACTCAGACATATTAGCGCACGTAGCTCACTCAGCTCACCTTGTACTCGGCTCACTTGTACTCGAGCTACATACAGCTTTACACAGCTGGGCTCCTTGGTACTCAGATTCAAAAAAATTCATCTCAGCATGGCTTATTCGATCTCAGTACTCATGAATGTTGGATACTCACAATCACATTAATATACCTCGAGTAAGCTCACTCGGGCTCAGATTTACACATAACCTGCTTAAGCAATGCAGACACAAACTCACGGATTATTTGCCCAGTCGAACTCACTCGACCTCAAGCTCAATAATAGTTTGCTGAGTTGGACTCACTCAGAAGTAGCTGTGAGTCTGAGTGAGTGGACTCATGAATGAGTTCGCCGGCCTATGGGGCGGAGTGGGTATATATTTATGCATAAAATTTTGGTACACAGCAATGAGATTATGCTGACAGGTATGCTTTTAACAACAAATAAGGTAACTCCGAAGTTAACAAAACTGGTCAACAGACCAAGGCGTGGTATAGATGCGTGCTGTGGATGGCGGCTTCAATACTGGGTGATGGGTATGAACGAACAGAACCAGGCATCGAATTCCATTCTTCGCTGGTGTTAAGGTTTAGTAATTGCCAGGGACGCGTTTCTGGCCTGTTCGATTGCTTGTCCCTGTTCTTCGTTGGAATCCACTGAGAAAAGCTCATTTACGGAATCTAAATGCGGTGGTGGCAGAAAATGTTGCTGTTGCTGTGTGCTCCCTCCCCTCGATACTTTTCAGCGATCCACCGCCGCCGCAGTTCACGCATGTGACACTACCTCTGGCTGAGTGCAATGACCTACGCAAATTTTAAACGTTGACAGATACTCTACGCAACGCGCGGCGTACCCATGCGCCAACGATTGCGCTATGCTCTAAATCCCAGCGATTAAGTACGCACCAGCCGTACGCATTCCCATCATCCTCATAACCAGCGAAGAGAAGTAATACAGGCTCCAGTGCCAACGCGCCATTATAACCAGCGCCAGGATCTCTAGAACCGCTTACAGTGTATTTCACACTGCTTCCTGCGCGCGGCATCGCAGTATACCATGCACTCCGGCGGGCCCTGAAATTACACGGTGGATATAGCAGCGGTGCCAGCTTGTCACGTTACCATGCAGGTGAAACCCAGAGCTCCCAGCGCCCTGTGTACTCCACTGAGGAGCTTCCCCAAGCGCCCGCCATATATACATGGGAGAGCTCACGCCACGTACCTTCGAAGAAGAATCCAGATACGCGACACAGCGGCGACGAACCAAATAGGAAGAACAGAATGTCCAGCTGGAGAAGTGACGCCACTCTCCCGCTAGCAGTCAATCTTAATTACTTCTCGAGATTCCTGTTTCAATTTTGTACCTAACCAGCGCAGTGGAGCCAGGACGCTCTGTGAACACGGCATCGCATTCATTCAGTAGCATTGAGAGGCGAGCGTTCTCTTCCACCGACAAACCGCATGTAACCATTCAGGTGCCTTATCAGTCTGTTCGCATTTAACATATCCATATCAATCGCCCTGACTAAAGATTTTCTCGACGCTTCTAACGCCCAAGATATCACATGTTTACTTCTTTTGGGTCCTCGGGCATACCGGCTTTTTTATGAATGAATCAGATGATTCGCTGGCAATGTCATCTTCAGATGGCCCAGTGTTGAATGTAATGCCGGATTTTTCATTTCTCACAGCTGAGAGGTTTAAACGCTTTCTTCTCTGACATGTACTAAGACATCTATTCTATATTTTCACGATTTTACACATCTTCAGTGCGCATAGAAGACGTACAAATGCCTTTAACGCCAGTGCGAAGTGACTATAACAAGTAGCATATGTACAGTTCAAAGTCACAGTTTCTATTTTAATAAATCTGGTTTCTCCTTAACTAACCTCTCTTTGGTATGCATTGAAACCAGAGACGATTGATAATTTCCTTCTCCCTTTCCGCCGGTTTTCCTTGCTCCACCAACAATATCAAAAATTTTATTTTTTGATGACTCTCAGGATGGCAGAAGCAGTAATACATTTTGTCAGCAGTACATAAATTTATAGACGTTTCCAAGAGATTACTAGCCCTGTCGACCACAGAAATTCGTCCTCAGTCGTGTTAGTAAACTATATTTTTTGTTTTTTTATGAGAATTCCCTTTTCCTCTTTTTTCACTTAGATTTATCTTTGCCATTGAAATTTCTCGCTCTCGATATGTCATTAACTGCAGTGTGGCCAATCCCTCTCGTGGGTATGTGCCATTTAGAGGCCACAACAAGAAATTCGCAGCGCGTTCCTGCATGCAACGAAGAAAGTCTGACATGGTTCAGACAGGTGCTGGAACACTTTCAACGACGAGGAAGGAAGTCCGCAACAGGAACTGTGGGTGCCGCGTGACGTTCAAGTGACAGGAGTTTTCGCTATGCGTGGCGCTTGCCTTCCTGTGGTTGGATTCGGGGTTGCGTGCCGTGCCGTGCCGTTGCATGCCGTGCCGTGCTTCTCGTCGAAGTCTACGCTGTTTTGTGACCATTGCATATAAGATTTTGTGTGACCAGGTACATCATGACGGAGACCAATTCTTGTTCTGGTGAGGGAGTAAGTCGTAGGGTAGCTCGTGGAGTAATAGCACTTTTTGGTGCTTCACCTACCGAAAGGGCTTTCCATCAAGTGGAGACTTGTTTTTGACATTGTCCAAATTTCACAGACAAAAATCTAAGGCAGTTACACTGGAGTGAAAGCTGTACGAAGTGCGCAGCAGTTCTTCGCCTGTTATGGTCAGCGTTTTCGAATTATTTGCGCTTCATTTGAACTAATTACGCCATTATATACCGTTGATACGTATGCATCAATTTATTATACTAATATGGTCCGCCAACCATTCTTATCTAGATCCATATGAACCGGTTTGCTCTCATCTTTCTCTTCCATATTGAACTCCCCTCGCCTTCCCTTCTCTTTCCCACCCCTTGCTACACTATACTGTGTATAGTTGTGATATGGTTTACCCTCTCAACTCCCACTTTTCCTCGTTGTCGCCTACACATCACTCACACAAAAACTATCAGAAGGTGTTAACGAGTTTAGGTTCCTCAGTAAAAACTGGCTTACACTTTTGTGCCATGTTCTACTTTCGCTCAGAATAGTTCTGAAAGGAGCATTAACTTTGAGCATCTAGGCGAAAGAGAAAACGTTCCATGCACTACCCTCACTGTTTTTTATGTAAGTAGCAGGAGCGTTCAGTTCCAATCCATATCTGGATTTCACAAACATAGCCTTCATTCACCCTTATCTCATACTTCTTTTTGAGCAAAATGTTATTGTCCAGCGCCGTTATTGCTGTTGATTTCCTCAACTCTGGCACATACGCACACTGGGGGATTGGCCAAGATGTCAGAAGTATGAAGTCAGAAGTTGGCATAATCAGGATGAAATTGATAGTGACGATGACGAATTTAGGAACAGAACCGGCCTGAAAAAATTATGAATTTTGCAACAGTAGAGCATACATCCCCGTGACACTGTCCTAGGGAGGAGGCTCCCAAAGACAATA
>JABSTT010004322.1:0-22916 GCA_013339685.2 Hyalomma asiaticum | reverse complement strand
GACCTCGTCGCCACACCAAATGCACGCCTCTTCGCGTCCCTTCTGGCTTCATAGAATAGCGATGTTCTGTTACAGGACGTATTTCAGAGGTTTGCGACAACTATATCACGCCACTGAAAAAAAAAATGACGGCAGATCCGGGGGCGAAAGGTGAGGTCTTGAAAATTTCGACGATGGCGCAGTTCTTGCCTCACGAACTGCGGTTGTTAGTTTTCCTCCTGGGCTTGAGTGGAACGGCGACGCATAGGGGAAAGGGAACGGCGACGGGGTGAAGGAGACCGACGGGAGCGAAAGTCGGGTCGACCTGCGTAGGAATCACTCGGTTCAATAGCCACGTTATGGGCAGGGTTGTGGAGGTCGTGGGCGAGATTTGGAGCGTCGTTTCGAAAATACGCCTGGCGTCGACAAAATCGCGCAACATGGTGTGTGTGTGGGAGTTGCTTTTGCTTGACTTGCTCATCTTTTGTTGCAGTGAAGATGCCAGCAATCTTTTTATTATTGTTTTATTTTTCATTTTTATTATTTCCGTCTATTTTCAACCCACTCATTCGCTTTCCCACCCTTGTCCTTCTCTCCTTACTACAAGGCAAAGCGTGTATATAAGGCCATATTGGCCTGTGGTTAACATGTCTTGAAAAAGGTCGGGCTCCGACCGAAACGTTGACTGAATAAACCGTCGTTCTCTAAGAGGCGCATCGTCAATTCTGTTATAAACTAGCGGCAACCCAAGCTATTTTTGCATATACAGTCCTATATAGATATAATATATATATATATATATATATATATATTTACACATATACGGTGCATGACGGCAGCGACGGGCACGGAAAAAACCAGCCGAGAGTGTCCGTATAATTGCTATCGCAATAAAAGAAGCATCAAAATTCAATGTGAATGTTGTTTTTGTGCCCCTAAAAATGTGTGTAAAAATGTGTGTTCTCTAGGCAAGGTGGCCGAAGTGTGTAAGATGCGCTGCAACTAGTTCAGCACTTGCCTGTTGTACAGAGAAGCTTGGTTGCAGCCGATGAGCCAACCTCGCATCCTACAGGCGAAGTCACAATGTAGGTGGAGGCGTGATGTGTCCTCGATGCATGGAGAATGCAGTATTTGTGGAGAGTGATCTGCTAGAACGGGGGAGCGTGCGCCATGGCCCGTTCGTGAAACGGTTTGGCAAGGAAGAAACTGAGTTTTCTCCGCGTCACGACACATGAAACTTCCGGGAAGCGTCCACCGTTTACATGTCATGCTATGAGTGCAATGCATAAAATTTGCGATACCGTCTCATAAATTGTAAATTTTCTGTTTCCTGTCTGTAGCATCAATAAGTATAGTCTGAGGGCATTTTGGCTTACAGCACTTGCCATGGGCTGCGTGTAGTGACTCCAGCGCAGGCGACACCTGCTGCTCTAAATCACTCGCTGGCATATTGTGAATACGTCGCCTCTTTCATCCTCAATCGTTTCGTGCTTCGGCACGGCCCTCCTCGAGAACTCCTCAGTGACCGTGGCCGCGTATTTCTTTCTGATGTAATACAAGTACTTCTACACGAGTGCCATGTTGTGCACCGAACCAGTACTGCCTACCCCGCTCGGACGAACGGTCTGACTGAGCGGTTTAATCGGACTCTAGGCGAAATGCTTGCTACACATGTTGCGTCTGATCAAACAAACTGGGACCTGGTCCTTCTATTTGCAGCATGCGCGCAGAACCCCTCTACGCAGGTAACAACCGGGTTTTCCCCATTCTTCCTTCTGTACGGGCGACAGCCGTCGCACACTATCGGCACGTTGCTGCCTTACGAACCAGATGCCTCCTAGTGCACGCCCATGTCAGAAGCCGCCCGTTTCGCTGCAGAATATCGTCAAATGGCAAAGCGATTTACCACGGCCGACCAACCACGCCTGAAGAATGCCCGTGATGACCACAACTCTCCTGCCGCAACGTTCCCTCCTGGAGCACTTGCCTGGCTGCACGTGCCACCCTGCACTCGTAGTTTATCACCCAAAGTGCTTCGAAATTGTCGTGGTCCTTACCGCGTCGTCGAGCGTACATCCCCCGTCAATTACGTCACTGAACCCCTTATGCCGCCCAGCGACTGCGGTCAACTTGCTCGTGATACTCTTCACGTAGGCCACCCCAAGCCGTACTTTGGCCCGCTTGTTCCCAACTGTTATATCGCAAGGATCTTCATCTTTCTCGACGGGGGCAGTTATAATGAAGGAAGGACAACAACGACATCCCGAGTCCAGCGATCATCATCACGAGTGGAAGACACGAGACTGGCGTTCCCCCTGGGTACTTTTTCGAGCTACCGCCAGCTTGTTCGACTCGTCCAGTAAAGCTCCTCACACACTTAGTAAAGGCTGTGACATTAACACACTTGTTTATAAGTTTCAAGACGTTGTGCATTTATGAATTCATTGCTTTTTTCTGAAAAACGTAAAAAGCGAAGGCTTGCCATTCCCTTTAGAGAGAGAGATTTTACTGTTATCACGCCGTGCTAGGCACCTCAGGCTCTCGATCGTGTCGTTTCTACCATGTTGGAATCTGCTAAACAGCAACTAAAGCAGGAAACAAACTTCGCCGGGACTCCCTTTTTTTCTAAGAAATAACCGTAGGAAGTTTTCGTGTTTTATAATGCATTTTCATTGACTATCAACGGGGAAAGTATAAATGATCTCGCGCTCATATGCAACGAATGTCATGGATATTTCCATTCTTACTACGCATTTCATTCCCAAGCATATCCGGTTTTTGATGCTGCTCCAGAATATTCTATTTTTAAGACATCACAATTAGTGTTAAGGGTGTACTTATTTTGATTTTAATGCAAGACACCAAAATGTCCAGTGGCTCAGATGACGTTCCGAACGCTCTTTTACTTGGTTACTCTGAGTAAACCTCTCGTTGCCTTGGTATTATATTTAAGAAATCATTAGAAAACAGTACCGTGCCAACATCCTGGAAGCTTCCAAGAGAAATACGTTTGTATAAATATGGTAACAATAAATACAGTAATACAGTAATGAATATGATAACCAACAGTTATCGTGCTCCGTGGCCAGAACCGACTCTCCTGCACTCGAAATTCTTTGGGTCGTTTGCCGAGCTCACCCTCATACTGTCCTTGTGGGCGTTTGTTATAGGCCCCCGAACAGTAACCCAGACTTCGCATATAAGCTCAACAATAACCTGAGTGACCTTGGTAAGCAGTATCCACAAGCAGAGATACTCCTTTTCAGCGATTTCAATTTTCCACAAATAGATTGGAGTAGTAGCGTTCCGTCAGCTGTGGGTAGTGAGCCCGCAAGAGACTTCATAGATTTCTGCCTGAATTGCAGTCTAACCCAACTTGTATCCCAACCAACGCGCGTTACAGAAAGCAATTCCAGCATCTTAGATCTAATACTAACTAGTCATCAAGAGAGCTTATCATCAATTACATATCTGCGCGCCGTCAGTGACCACAAGGTAATCCATGCGGCTTTTTCGTTCAGACCTGTAAAACGCGATCTCGTCACCAAAACAATCCGTCTTTACGACAAGGGCAATTATAGTGCCATCAATAACGAATTGGTATCTTTTCTTCCTGAATTCGAGGGGATAAGCAATACACACTCTGTGGATGAGAATTGGATTATATTTAGAGATCAGTTAGCCACTCTTGTCGAGAAGTTTATCCCCAAAATAACATTCACCGCAAACCGAAACAAGCCGTGGTTCTCACATACACTTCAGAAACTAAGAAACAAGAAAAAACGCCTCTTTCGATCAGCCAAATAGTCCACACTCCCGTCCTCATGGGAAAAATATTACGCCGCTGAAGACGATTATCTAAGAGCCATTCGAAATGCCAAGCACGTGTTCTTTCATGTTGAGCTGCCCAAAATGCTTGCAACTAGCCCTCGCAAATTCTGGGAGGTGATAAACCCTCAGGAGATGCGCACCATTAGCGTCTTAAATGCGCATGGCGATACAGTCAACAACAAGGAATGCGCGAACCTTTTTAACGAGGCCTTTTTCTCTGTTTTTACGAATGAAAGTTCAGTTCCCGACTTTTCTTCACTTGCGCGCAGCACCGAGTCTGTGTCCCCGATTACATTTTCTACGGACGGATCATTTCGATTATAGAAAATATTAAGCTTTCTTCTTCCGCAGGTGTGGACGATATTAATTCAAAACTTCTCATCAATGTTAAACATGTGTGTGCCGCATACCTTACAGTGTTATTTTCGCAGTCATTATCATCGAGCATTCTGCCATCAGACTGGAAAGTAGGCAAGGTCGTTCCAGTCTACAAATCAGGTGACCTGAGACTCTCCACTAAATTACCGTCCCATATCTTTAACAAGTATCCCCTGCTAAATCATGGAGCATGTCATCTACTCCCATATCATAAACTTCTTGGACTCAATGCACTTTTTTCATCCTTCTCAACACAGGTTCTGAAGAGGTTATTCTTGTGAAACGCAGCTAGCCATTTTCATTCACGAGTTACATTCTAACATTGACTGCAACATTCAGACTGATGCTCTTTTCCTGGATTTCGCTAAAGCATTTGACACTGTCCCTCACAAACGCCTGATTCTTAAATTATCTCCATTAAATCTAGATCCTAACGTACTTGCATGGATAACATCTTTCCTGACTAATCGCTCCCAGTTTGTGTTTGTTAATAATCACTCTTCTAACCGACTACCTGTAACTTCAGGTGTCCCGCAAGGGTCTGTCTTAGGGCCTCTACTCTTCTTAATCTACATTAACGATCTACGATTGCATGTATCTTGTAACTTTCGTATGTTCGCAGACGACTGCGTAATCTACCGACCAGTAACCAGCATTCATGACCAAACACTAATTCAGCATGACCTTAACAACATACAAACATGATGTAACCGTTGGTTAATGCATTTAAATCCTAACAAATGTAAGCTTGTTTCTTTTTGTCGCCGCCGTAACCCTTTTGAGTTTACCTATTCCATTGCTAATGTTCCCATACAATCAGTTCAATCATTCAAATACCTCGGCATCACCTTGGCTCATGACCTCTCCTGGCGTCATCACACTACTAACATCATCTCGTCTGCTAATAAATCACTCGGGTTTCTCAGACGACACTTACGCCATACTCCGCGTCATGTCAAGACGCTTGCATACAAATCATTTATCAGGTCCAAACTCGATTACGCATCTTCCATCTGGAGCCCTCATCAAACATACATCGCCCCGCCACGGTGGTCTAGTGGCTAAGGTACTCGGCTGCTGATCCGAGGGTCGCGGGATCGAATCCCGGCCGCGGCGGCTGCATTTCGATGGAGGCGAAATGTTGAGGCCCGTGTGCTGTGCGATGTCAGTGCACGTTAAAGAACCCCAGGTGGTCGAAATTTCTGGAGCCCTCCACTACGGCATCTCTCATAATCAGAACTGGTTTTGGGACGTAAAACCCCACAAAACCAAAACCAACCAACCAAAAATACATCATAAGAGAACTCGAATCACTTCAAAATCGAGCTACCAGGTTCATTCATTCTGCATATTCGTATGACATCAGCATTTCATCTCTGAAGGTGGAATCAGGTTTAGAAACCCTTGCTTCACGCCGACAGTGTGCCGCCCTCTCTCTTTTCATATGTTTTATTTCAGTTCACTGAATCATCCACCGTACATCACGCCCCCTTCTCACATATCTCATCGCACTGGTCATCCGTTAAAGTCACAATACCACGTACCCGGACCACTGCATTTCAAGCCTCCTTTTTTGTACCAGCAGCAAAAGACCGGAACGGCCTTCCTCACGCCACCTGTGCCATCACTAACCCATCTATGTCTGCCGAAGCCGTTAAAAACACCGATGTGTAGTATTTTTTCTTTAACACCACCCCTTATGTAATACCCCTAGACGGGGTCTTTAAGGAAATAAAAGTGAAGTGAAGTGAAGTAGCAAGCATGCCACATCTAATTATACAGCGATTCGTCTAACTCTCTATTTGTGCAAGATGATAGAACGCATAGTATACAAAAACATAAATTTCCTTGAGTCAAACCATATTTTAAATAACCCGCATCATGGCTTCAGAAGTTGTTTCAGCATCGTCACGCAACTGCATTAACCCAGGACATTGCTTTTCATTTTGACCAAGGCAACCAAATCGACGCTATCTCTATGGACTTCTCGAAAGCCTTCAATACGCTATCACTATCTCACCTTCTGCATAAACTACACATCCTTCTGAAAAATTCCCTTCTGGTAGAGTGGATTGCTAGTTTTCTACATAATTGCTTGCAGTATGTCGACTTCAGTTCCACAATATCATCAGTTCTAGAGGTGGGTTCTGGCGTCAAGCAAGCCTGGTGGGGAAAATTGAAAGCGAACGTTAATTTTGAAAGAAAAGATGGTCTCTTTTACCCTTACAAACAAGTAATGCCAGTTATTGAGTATAAGTAGCTTGATGTCACATTTACGCATGATCCATCATGGTGTACTCACGTTGCATTTGCCTTAACATGTTCCGAAGCCTCAAAACAAGCAGGATATCTACGTAGATTAATAATGCAGAATGCTATAAACGGTATTAGGCTTTTAATGTACAAATCTCTTCTTCGCTCCATCATCGATTATGCCTCCACAGTTTGGTCACCTTACAGACGTGACATAATCAAACGAGAAGGTGTTCAAAGAAAGGCTGTGCGTTTCAGTTTTTGCAGGTACGACAGCTATTTACCAACCTCATCAGCTTTACTTGAACTAAACCTGACATCTCTTTCGTTACGTCATAATGTAGAATCATTAAAATTTTTTCACATCATCAGCTCGTCATACCGCATTTCGAAAACATCATGCCTATCCCTTTCCAGGTCTTGCTCCACGAGTAACTACGACGAACTTCATCTTGCCCCTTCCGTTTCGCGCACACAGAGACATTTATGTTTAGCCTCTTCCCACCACACCATAGAATTATGGTATTATACAAGGTCTCGTTGCAGTCTTTGACATCGGTACCTCCTCCTGTATATCTTCGCCAGGTAATCTACGTATTAATTTTTAATTAAATTTGATTCTGATTACATACGTAGCCTCATTCATTCGCTCTCACTGAAAGACTTTCCGAGTGCTATTGTTCAAAATGAACGATGCTAGGAAATCTTAGTACCGCAATTGTTGCAAAGGCTTTTGTTATTTGTCCTTTCTTTTGTCTGTTCTCGCCTTTTCACTCTTTAGTTTTGTATAATTCCACTACGCATTTCATTTCCAAGCATATCCGGTTTTTTATACTACTTCATAATGTTCTATTCCAGACATCGCAATTAGTGTTAATGGTGTACTTAGTTAGATTTTAATGCCAGACACCAAAAAGTCCAGTGGCTCAGACGACGTTCCGAACGCTCTCTTACTTTACTTCGTTACTCTCCATGAACCTCTAGCTGCATTGGTAAATATGATAGCTCCCTCACTGGGCCACAGTACATAAAAGTATATAAATAAAATAAATGAACCTCGAGTATTTCCTTATCGAGTCTACCCTTAGCCCTCTCAGTGACCTTGGTGTTGTGCAGAAGCACGGTACATCAACATTTCCTAGAATGCCCTGGTAGGTGCGCGACGTTGTTAAGGGCCTCTAAAGAGTACCATAGCAACCTAGTTTTATCTTATGACTCATCTCACACAAAGCTAGCCAAAAGAGGCATTGCCTCCTCATGTCTCAAATCCGCTTTGACTAAGTCGTGTGAACACCGGGCGGGCCACAGCTTTGACATTCAGGTGTCTGCTTACAGCTTCGGGTTTCCCTTCAAGTCTGCTGGTAGCGGTGGGATCAGCGCACTTAAGCAAACTTGAGGCCCCGCACAGTGAAATTTCACGTCAGAAGCCAAACAAGTACGTCGTGACGCCACACGTCTACACTATATCTCACGGCCTCGAAAGGATTGGAAACACGCGGTGTTGACATTATTTTCAGTGCATCACTCAGAATTGCCCGGCTGTGCGCCTTCGGAAGCAGCGTCGGCAAGCGAAGGTCTTGTAAAACGAGTCACACGACGCCCTACGTACCTTGTACCAGTGAGGCGGTGTACAACGTTCCACTTAGTCATGGCAGAGTATGTGTAGGGCAGACGGGGCGCGGTCGTAAAGAGAGGTTAAAAGAGCACGCGTACTCTTAGAGGCCCTTAACAACGCCGAGTACCTACCAGAGCACTCTAGAAAATGTGGATATACACCGTGCTTCTGTACAACGCCAAGGTTACTGGGAGGGCTAAGGGTAGACTAGACAGGAAGTCCTCGAGGCTCATGAGATAAATGACTGCGGTGATTGCAGTACTAGCTCTCCGTCAGTACACCTGAAGGGCAAAGAGTGAACTGTTCCTGGCACATGATTGTAATGACAAGTGCGCGTTTCGCTCCCTGTATGTTCTGTCATTTGTCTATGTGCTTCCCGCACGTGGCAGTGATAAAGTAAAAAGCCGCACCTTTTGCTTTTATGTAGCTACGCCTGATTCGTTGGAGGCCATGATTGCATGTTTCTGTGTTTTTCGCTTTTTATTTTTGGTTTTAATTTAGTGAAATTTTTCGGACGTCAACACATGCGCACATTCACTCTTCCTGGGGGTGGTTCTGCATTGAGTGAATGAACTCGGTTGCAAGTGAGCGTCCTTCCTGTCAACACCTGCTTTTCCGCAATTCTTTTAGCGCTCTCCTCCGGAAGTATTATTCTAAGAGCATGCACATCTACAGTATGCACCAAACTATCCCGGTCCGAGATACATCGCTTAGTTGGCATTATCTATGCTTGAAAGCCCGCTTTTTGTTTACTGCCCCTCATGAAACCAGTTCCTGCAATGATTGGGAGATTTCGGAACTTTCTTATGAAAAACTTTCGATGCTTGAAATTCACCTGTGGCAGAGTTGCAAATCGACAGAATCTTTCTTATTGAGTGTGACAATATGTGATAATATGCTTTTGTTAACACCCCTTTTTCCTCATCTAGCATGTGCAGACTCGGTGAACGAAATACCTAGATTCTGCTGGGGCGGTCAAGTTCTATATCAGCGTTATTGCAATGGTGTCAACAAATCAACGTGGACTTGTTTTGGAGGAAGTTCACTGGGATGTGCATGTAAAACAAAGTTCAGGGCCATGGACAAAAAATGTGTACACGAAAACGACTGTGGTAAGCAGACATAGCATGTTCACATTGATATTCGTCTTTCGAGCAAAACTGAATGAATGGTTACTTGGTGAGTCTATGTCAAATTTCAAGGCTGCAAGCTTGAGAAGTCAGCCCCTGGTGGTTTTTAGCTGTTGTCGACCCAACTGATTAGACAATATGTGAAATGTTGTATTTATACGTTTGCCCAGTAACATCACTTCCATAAGCAGCACTTGGTAAAAGTGTTTTTTTTAATTATGACGCAATGCTATGGCCAAACTATTCAGAAATGATGGCACACACTAAATAAACAGCGAACCAGGGAGCGCATGACGACGCGCATACTTCTGTGTCCCGCTATTCGATGCTATTAGGTTATTGCTTCCCCTGTTTCTGCTGAACATAGACGAGTGAACGCATCTCGGTTATAGCTGCTGGTATTTTGCAGATAGATTACATTTGCAGAAGTTATGGTTTACAAAACGTACTTTACACATAGATTGAAAAACCACCTTTACTGGCCTCGAGGTGGAGCACAGTCATCGCCTAGCAGCGGACGGACCAAGCTCCCAAGCTTGGATGGCTCTTCGCGTCGTCTGGTAGCTACTGCGTATTTACTTGCGCGCGTACGTCATGCATAGTCTCAAGGCTGTCCGTTGCTTCTGCTGGAAGCAGTGTTAAATGCTTGCATGTTTGCTCATCCGACTATACAAACGTATTTGGCCTTGCGCTGCAGTCTTCCCTGTTTTATTGGAACGTCATCGTGACACGCCCGCTCCGGAACAGCTATTTCAATTTAGCTGCTGCCGTATTTCAAGCATACGAAAAAGCAGTTGGCGTTCATCTGAACAAATTACACTGGAACGTGCAAGTGCTCTGCGCTAGTAATATCGTGTCGCGAGATGTTCTGCGGCAACACAAATCATCTGATATGAGCTCACAAAATTATCTGTCATTGGTAGACAAAATTATAATCTGAGAGATGGACTACTGTCGCGACATACTTGTGAATTGTAGTATAATAGCTTGTCACTTAACGGTTGCTTGATAAGCCTTCATTGTGGTTAGAACGTCCTCTTCTTGTATAGATCGCTAAACTTGATTTTACGTGATGTCCATCATATAAAATCAAGTTTCACTTGCGCTATTTTAAACGTTGTTTACATGTTGGAATGGTCCACTCTGTCACAAGCAATACATCGGGGAAACTGGTCAACCAATTAATGTTAGGTTAAATGGGCACCGGGCGGACACCGCGAACAAGCTGCCGAAGGCAGTAGCCTCCAGCCTACAGGCATAACCTTTCAAAGGGATACCTTGAGTCGATTATATACGGTGGGGGGTTAACAACGACGACAAAAGTTTAAGGTACGTACGAGCTAAGAATGTTTCTTCCCGAAAGCCTACTTCCAGTTCCACGGGAACAACCGCGTTAAACAGTGTAGTTACATTTTCAGCCACAAGCTTTCCGTGAAATGCACTGTGGGTGCAGCGCAGGTGGTGTGGGGTGGAGGGGGGGGGGGGACACATGAAATAGGACAACTCCTGTTCCGAGCATGTGTTCCTCTTTTCATCCTGATTTCTAGCACTGCGCACACAATGTATTTGCAAGATATGTACCAGGAGCGAATTATTTGGAAGCTTTCGTTCTTGCCATTTACGTTAGTCACGCTAACACCTGTCACCCAACTTCCCCTACACCCTACTCCCCCCCCCCCCCCCACCACTTTTCTTTATTCTTGTTGTTCGCACGTGCCACCCTTCTCCTCTCCTTCTGTGGACGGGGAGAGCGCACAATGGCGTACATAAACAAATGCTGGAGAAGCCAGTGGCTGTCCTGACGAATACAAGTCTGCTTGTCGAAACGTTGGCTCCCGCGACATTCCCTGTTTTAAATCGTACTTTGCGATCTGTTCATCGATTCAAGCATCCATCTTCCCCTGAGCTTCTCTTCTAGTTTGGACTTAAATAAACTGTTCGCCAAAACGCAATAAAATAGCGTGTTACCCACGTGTCATGCCGGCAGCCCGGCGTTTCTTATAAGTTGAGCGTTACCATGGCATCATATAATGACGGAAAATAGCACATATTTTAAAAGCGAAGCTGTTTAATCGTTGCGCTGGTCCACGCCCGCAGAAAACTAGCGGAGCCGCGCGTTGCCTTAGCAGCTATGCCGAGCTAAGTAGAGCCATATAAGCTAAGCACAGTTCAGGCTAATTAAGTTGTCTGATTAAGCTAAGATCAATTGAACTAGTTCCCAATTCAGCTAGGCCTGAACGAAGAAGTAGACCTGTGCAGGAAGGACGTGTCATGCGGAGGACAGATAAGAGACTGACAGTGAGAAGGACGGAATAGATACCAAGAGATGGAAACTCAACTGAGGCGGGCAACAGAGTAGATGTAGGGATTAAATGAAGAAATTCACGGTTATTAAGTGGAACCAACTCGCTCAGAATAGGGCAGACTGGAAATCGTTGGGCGAGGCCTTCCTTTTTCAGTGGACCTTAAATAGGATGGTGGTAATGAATTATGCCAAACCTAATAAAGCTAGAAATAAGTAAGCCCAGTCTATGTCAGCCAAACGTACTTAAAGCTAAGTCACATCTAATTACGTCATTATGCTGATATCAAACATATCTATGCTACTGCTCATTAAACAATTTGTAATTATTCTAAGACTAATTAAGTCAAGACTAATTTTGCTAGGACTAATTCATTCAAGTTATGATTACGCTAGACCTAATACGTCCAGTAAGGTTATGTTTATATACCAAATAAGTCAGCAATCGTCTAATTAGTTTAACACTATTTGCAGTGGTCCTAAATGAGCTCAAACTAAATAGGTTGTCAAGTGAGACCATAGGAAACATAGCAAGACCCCGCAAGGCCAAGTTAGACGCTGCAAAACCAGTGTAGCTTCCAATCGACCATGCATCTTCGCTCAGTTAAGCCAGGCTCGACTTAGCGTAAGCTTCGCCGTTTTCTTATCGCTTGAAGAGCGCACGTTTTTCTTTGCCCTAAAATAATTGGACCTCTTCCGTGTCAACGTAATGTAAGTAACCATGCGACGAAAGCCACGTTTTTCTGTATTACAGTTTAACTTAATAAAAGCGTGTACCCCGCCACGGCGGTCTAGTGGATATGGTACTCGGTTGCTGATCCGAGGGTCTCGGGACCGAATCCCGGCCGCGGCGGCTCCATGTAGATTGAGGCGAAATGTTGAGGCCCGTGCCCTGTGCGATGTCAGTGCACGTTAAAGAACTCCAGCTGGCCGGAATTCACGGAGACCTCCACTACGGCGTCTCTTATAATCAGAGCTGGTTTTGGGACGTTAAACCCCACAAATCAATCAATAAAAGCGTGCGGCAAAACACTCCGATGGTGTTCAAGCTCTTTCGCAGTCCCGTAGTTTCACTAACTGAGCTGGATAAGTGCCTTGCATTTCATGGAGGATGAAAGAGAGCGAGAGAGATAACGACATGTATGCGTGTAAGTGGCCGTGTATAGGGTAGACAAGCTGATACTTGAACTGAATGCGCAGTAACAGCGTTTTTTGTTTCCGTAGTCAGTTGTGCAGAACGAGCGGGAAGTTTATACTACACTATATTTCACTCTTTTTTTTTATTGCGAAATGGGCTTGCCCTTAAGGCATAGTTTATGGTGTATTTTGTTAAATGTGCGCTGCAAGTCCTGTGTTGTGTATGAACTGAAGTAGTATTTTGTGGTATCTGTTGTCGTGTATCCAACGATCATAACTGGTCGAGGCACTGTATCGGAGACCGTCTCGTTTAAGGAGACGAGAGCGCACCCGATGGAGTCCTTTGCATGTCCACATGAGATGGTGTGCATCTGCGTCCGCCACGGGAACAGAACAATAAGGGCACGTATCACCAAGTGGTATGGTGCACCAGTTCCACGTAGAGATTACAGCCGGTGTAAGGGCCACCCCGGCCTCAAGTCTCCTAAGCACAACTTCCTCCGCCCTAGTAAGGTGACGGGGGAGGGAGCAGACACACGGTGGGATAAGAGCACGTGTGTCCTGCCGGAGAAAGTTCTTACGGGCGCAAAGGGAGGTGAGGGGTGGGAGGGGAATGGATGGGGAATGTGGATTAGGAAGAAAGTGTGCCGCCTGATGGGCCGCAATGTTGTGAAGGTTCGTAGGATGTCCTTGTACCCAGTGTACCTTGACGCACGTAGTTATTGTGCGATTTAGGGCGTGTATGGCTTCGCAGATTTCCATTGCCTTGTGCACTTTTTTAAGTTCTTGTATAGCCGCTAGAGAGTCGGTGAATATGTCTAGTCGCTCAAGTGTAGGTAGCTTAGAGATGGCGTCTTTCAGGGCTTTATGAATGGCTTGAAGTTCCATTACCAGAGGACTGGCTTCTTTAGATATATAGTGTTGGTGACCACTGATGAAGGAATGCGTAGAACTGAGGAAGGACGTCGTACCGCCGTCAGGTAGAATAGCAGCATCTGTATATACTGTGCAAGTATCAGCGCATGTAGAATCTACTGCCTTGTTCGCACCAGTATATAGTTAAAAAACCTAACCTGCCTTGTTCGCACCAGTATATAGTTAAAAAACCTAACCTATCCTAACTATATTTCACTCACGCAACACCAATGCCAACATTGGAGACAAGACGTGATTTAAGTGTGGCCAAAGAAAGAAGAGAGATGGAAATACCGAGGAAGACAGACTGTGATGCTAGGCGATGCCAGTTCCCCGTGGAACGGCAGATTGCGCTTCTTTCACGTGTATTATGAAGCTTGTGCATGCTTCAAGCAGCACCGCTACATTGGCCACGTCCATATAACCATTTGACTGATTCAACGCTTTCATTTAACAGTTGCCTCAAACCTCTCACAGCTTTGCACCGCTCTGTACATTTCAATTCGCGCCGCCGACCGCCTATTCACAATAACGCGCTGCGGTGCTGCCACCCATAAGGTCGACCCCGAAGCAATAGGGAACTGAAGATATTGAGATTTGTCATAATGCTGAACAGAAAGCGCAAAGTTTCAGAATCATGATTCTAGCAATTTCGCATGGTATATCAGAAAAACCTCACGGATTAGTGCACTGCCATGTTCGTACACGTCGGGCTAAACGCTACTCACCTCTCCTTAACATGGTGAGACGTCGCATGACTAAAACCTTTTGTGCTAGAATTAGCATTACGTCGATTCGGAAGCATAATTTTGAAAACAGTGGGGCAGTCACGTGCAAACCAGTAGTTCTTTTCAGATTGGCAAGAACTTCCCAAAAGTGTTTTTTCATGATCTAAATGCTATGAAACAAGAAGCTTTGTGTAGGTGTCTACCCTTAAATATACTGCATTTGATATTATACTGTGAGAATAATAACGTAAAATAATTCACATCTGGTATCAGCCATGAATGAAATTCCGATGTACGTGTGCAAAGAAGTTTAAATATTAGAAGAGCATAGAGTAAGTTCGAGATGCCATAGTGACAAATGGCAGCGCAGAACGGGTGACGGGAGAACACGGAAAAAAGACACACGAAAGGCAAGTTCTCGATGTAGTCTTTCATGTATTATTTGTCTGTGATGTCCCGTTGCCTGTTGTGCGCTGCCAGTTGTCACTATGGTCAAGGAAGTAGTCCACCAGCACGCCTTAAGTTGGAAATGTGCACTTCTACATTGATGCACCAGCCTATAGAGCGAAGGAGGTAGGGCGGTTGAAGCAATACACACATCGCATCGTGCTTTGATTTTCTGCTATGTGTTCTACAGCGCCTATACTTAGGCGCATGGATGCGTGACAGCGCTCACTGCTCCTTAAGCTGCCTCACCGCAACAGAAGTAGGGGTTTATGTAGCTTAATGTATAAGGATTATCAGACGCAGTACAGTAACTGCGTTTTCATTTCCTATTTTATAACACCGTAAAACAAAACGCACTCAATGAGTGAATAATATTGCAGCTATGTCAGCAGCAATTCTTACCGTGAGAACTTGCATGAAGCAAGGAAAGAAATGCTTCTGATAAAATTGTAGTTGCTCGCACTGTCACAGAGCTCAAAACTCACCCTTGAAACGTGTTTTCAAAAGCGTGGAAAAAACCATCCTACATTCCAGTGTAAGTAGCGCCGCTTGCGTACGTTACAGAAATTTCTCACCTATTTACATTACGCTGTAGCAAAATGAATAATTGGGCTAGTTGATAATGCATCTATTTAGGCGCTTGTGGTGTGTGGTTCTTTCTGTGTGTAAGGTCCCAATTTGCGCTCTTAATTTCCTAAATAGTTTCAAAGCGCACGAGTGCTCATTACCGCGAACACTTTGCTATATATCCTGGGATTGTACTCAGGAATCTTCCATTATGCAAAGGTATGTATTTTTGGCCACGTTCGTCACGTTGTCTTAGCCCACTACAGAGCAGTGCCGCTTCCGAAACTTCACCAATCAACGCAATGATATGTTTCGGCAGAAATACACCCTAAAGTCTGAAAGGCTTTTGACCTCTTTCTCCCAGCTTGCTGTCCGCCAACCTGACCATGCTTGCCTTCACTGCGAACCCATAGTATTCATGTACATGAAAAAAATTGACGGCAGATCCACGAGGTGAATGATGATGAGATTGGGCGAAGCTCCTGGAAGTAATCATCGGTTACACTGTGAAATTTCTTCCGTTAATTCGCCCGATAAAATTGACGTGAAACGATTGACAAACCTGTATCGCGATATGGTTTTGAATATAAAACCATTGCTTTAGAAAACACCTGGCGTCTTTCGTTAAGCAGCTGGCGTCTTTTCGTTTTGCTTTAGAAACATCTGGCGTCTTTTCGTTTTGCTTTTAGAAAACATCTGGCGTCTTTCGTTGGTTTATTTCATCAATCAACGGCGTTTTGAACAAAATTTTTATTGTTTAATCACGCACAGGAGAAATCTCACCAGGCACTACCTTGGAGGTAAACAATGGCTGCTAATGGGAATGAGAGACAGAAGAAGTCGGCTTTTAGCTAACACTTACACTTCTACTTCTACTAACGTTTCCTACTGGAACTTGCCAATGGCTGCTAATGGGGAATGAGAGACAGAAGAATTCGGCTTTTAGTTAACGCGCACGCTGCGAATTTTTTATTGTTCAACAACGCACAGGAGAAATCTCCCACCGGCACCACCTTGCAGGTCAAAACGTAAGACTGGTTACGCACTACGACTACGACGAGGGACGAACGGGTGCCGCTTTAAGGAGCTTCGCCCCTAAAACGGCTATTGGTCTTTGCATTACATGCCCTGCCGTGTCAGTTTCTTCTTAACGTCTTCCAAAAACCATTAACAGTCGATTACGTTATGTACCCTGTGTGCGCATCATTTGCTCAGAAACGGTTACCCTTCATTTGCTTATTTATTTATTTTGATAACCTTCAACGTCGACGCATTACAGACCGGACAGGGTTAAATTACATAAAGATACGAAACAACGAAACAAAACGTGCTGTACTATTCATGAAACAAAACTATATGAAATAAGAGTTCCGCACGATGAAATACAACAAGACTCAACCATAAATAAAACAAATGAAGACAGATGGTTCCGGTCAATACAAAACGACCAAAATATCAGTGCAAGGGAAACGCTGCAAAAAGGAAAAGAAAGCAAACCGCGGGAATGTGGACACGTGTAGAAACAAAGCAATAGGGAGGGGCAATACATCAGATGACTAAGAAGGGCTATCCCTAAAAAGGTAAGCAGATAAATGACAAAAAAGCGAGGGATCGAACATAGAAGCGATGTACTTTGGTAGCTGCTTCCAATCGTTCGATGTGATGAGTGCGAAGGAGCAAGAAAACATATTTGTGTTGAAGAAAGTTCCTTCAAAATTGTTTATGACTACTCCAAGATGAATGATAATTAAATGGGAGGCGCGATGATCTGGCTACGTAGTGATGGATGACGGTAGATGTTATGAAAATTGAAAAGGCTGAAGTAATTGCGACGCAGTGATAAATGTGGCAGGGACAAACGGTGCTTCATTGTTGTTGCACTTGATGTGCACTGATAATTAGAGAGAATAAAACGTGCCGTGCCATTTGAATCACGTCTACTAAAGAAGTTTTCGTGGTGAGGGTTCCACATTTCAGCAGCTTAGTCCGATTTCGAGCGCACAAGAGTCATAAAAAAGCATCTTGACGGAGGGTGGAGCTTTCCGAAAATTACGATGCCTGTATCTGAACGTGCGGTTAGCACTGTTCGCGATTACGCTAATATAAGCATTCTATATTAGATTAAAAGATATGATAAATCGCAAGTACCGGTATGACGACAGATGTCAAGATCAATGCCGCCGAGGTTTTATGTTGAGGAGCTCTCGTACTGCCGTGAAACAGTCATCAGGTCGCATTTGCTAGGACTTATACCAATAGAGGTCAAGCGCAGCCGCGGACGACACAGAGTAAGGTGGGGGGACGAAATCAAGAAATTCGCAGACGTCAAATTGAATCAGCTCGCGCAGGACAGGCAAGAATGAAGAGGATTGGGAGAGGCCTTCGTCCTGCAGTGGACATAAGATAGGCTGATGATAGTGAGGATGATGATTATTTCACATGCCACTTACCGTAAGAACTTCTAATGTTATTCCCATAGTAGATTTCACAAGGTCATAGTAGATTTCACAAGGTTACCACTGTATAACCTCTCAAGGCATCTTGGCTCCCCTGGCAGGCAAGACTGAAACTCATCTTCGGAACACTAATGACTTCATAAACAAGATGAAGAGCATCACTGTGGACACAGACGAAGTACTGGTTTCTTTTGACGTCTGCTCCCTCTTCACAAGTCTGCCCGTCGACCTTGCTGTGGAAACTTCTAGACAGTTACTTCACAAGGACACGACATTGGCAGACAGCACACCATTCGACGTCACTGAGCTCTGCAACTTCTTACGATTCTGCCTGTCCAACACTCACTTCTCGTACAAGGGCGAATTATACAGGCAAGTTTTCGGTACCGCTATGGGAGCATCCATTTCAGTCACGACTGCAAATGTAACAATGGAAGCAATTGAAAACAGGGCATTGGAGTCATTTCTGCCGAAACCCAAGGTTTTTCTGAGATACGTCGACGACTGCTTTTGCGTCATAAGAAGAAGGACGTGCAACCTTTCCTTGACTGCCTAAATATCATCGAGCTTTCCATCAAGTGCACTGTGGAAGAAGAATAAGATGGATGCCTTCCGTTCTTGGACGCAATTGTGAAACGTACGCCAACAGGCCTCGCCTTCGCCGTGTACCGAAAGCCAACTTACTCCGGTAGCTACCTTGACTACGAGTCAGTCCATCCGGTTGCTGTTGTTGTTTTGTGGGGTTTTACGTCCCAAAACCTGTTCTGATTATGAGAGACGCCGTAGTGGAGGGCTCCGGAAATTTCGACCACCTGGGGTTCTTTAGCGTGCACTGACATCGCACAGCACACGGGCCTCAACATTTCGCCTCCATCGAAATGCAGCCACCGCGGCCGGGATTCGATCCCGCGACCCTCGGATCAGCAGCCGAGTACCATAGCCACTAGACCACCGTGGCGGGGCAGTCCATCCGGTAGCCCACAAACGCTCAGTGGTCCGTTCTTTAGTGCAACGAGCCATTCGCACCTGTTCTGATACAAGAAGCCTGCAGGAAGAGCTCAAGACCATTGAAGATGACCTCATCAGGAATGGATATCCCAAACATTTTATTAAGAAGACAACAAAGTTCATCATGCGTAACCAGCAGCAAAACAGTCAAACCATTTATGGCGTTGCGTCAGCACACAAGCGCGTAGCGATTCCGTACATTCAAGGTATAAGCGAGGCCCTAGCTCGCGCATTTAGAAAACACGGTGTTCAGATCGCGCATGTGCCAACAAGCAAGCTCAAGGGTGACTTGCTAAATGTGAAGGATCCTCTCCCCCGGCAACGTTTCCCTGGTGTGGTATACAAAATCCCGTGCGCCGACTGTGAATCTGTATATATTGGTGAAAGCGGAAATTTTTGCAATGCGTTTAAAGCAGCACAAGAATGACGTCGCCAAAGGCCATACAGTGACCAATGCACTTGCAGAGCATTCCGCGAGGACGGGCCACGAGATAAACTGGGACAATGCGCACATCATGGCCACGGAGAGGAATTGGTCAACAAGGCTCAATCTCGAATCACTGATAATTCTGACAACAAGAAGCACAATCAATAGATCATCTGGCACCCTAAACACGTGTACTCCCGGACTTTGCGTCATGCGCTCAACGCTACTTAAGAACCTGGTGCTCTGCCTTCATTCCATTGTGAACAAGGGATCCGTACGGACCCCGAAACGTCATTTTGTATTTATGACACTGGTCAGTGACCTTTACCTCTAACAATGCCTTTACCTGACCAAACGGTATTCCGTCGAACTCTTGACTACGTTAATTGACAGCTTATCGCCACAACGCAACTCCTTTCGGGTAATCTTGAAAACGACGTGGTCGTTCCGCCTCAGTCATGTATGTTTGTTTCTGTCGGATCCGACGCACCATTTAATTGCGAAGGAATTGCAGAACAAGTCACTTCCTTATTATTTACACACTGTATCTCAGTAGCTCGAGGGATTGCAAATGTCAGCGATGGACACACGAACCTATTATTAACAAACTTTAGCACCGAGCGACAGCACTTACCAAAGGGCACTGCAGTGGCCTACAATGATGGTCTCGCCGATATTCGTGGCTACCTTTCGTTACATGAAGAAGCCCAAGCCCAAGACCCGGCGCCTGTGCTTGATCTAAGTCCTACTTTGCCGCAACACCAGCGGGAACGGCTTCTTGCACTATTAGCCGCGCGAGATCGAATCCCGGCCGCGGCGGCTGCATTTCGCTGGAGGCGAAATGTTGAGGCCCGTGTGCTGTGCGATGTCAGTGCACGTTAAAGAACCCCAGGTGGTCGAAATTTCCGGAGCCCTCCACTACGGCGTCTCTCATAATCAGAACTGGTTTTGGGACGTTAAACCCCACAAAACAACAAGCACTATTAGCCGAGTTCCGCGACTGCTTTGCGTCGTCGTCAAAAGTTGGCTGGACACCCCTCAGGAAGCACAGAATAATCACAGAGGACACAGCGAGGCCAATACAGAAAAATCCTTATCGTGTAGCCTTAAAAGAACGTGGCGCGATCCCACACAAGCTAGCCAAAATGCTCGAAGATGACGTAATTCAACCTTCCAAGAGCACCTGGGCGTCCGCTGTAGTTTCAGTTAAAAAGAAGGACGGCAGTCTACGATTTGGTGTGGATTACCGAAAGTTGAATCAGGTGACAAAAAAAGATCTATACACGCTTCCCCGCATAGACGATTCACTCGACAGGCTTCGCAACGCTCGTTACTTTTCATCAATGGACTTGAAGAGCGGGTATTCGCAAATTGAGGTAGATCCGAGAGATCGGAAGAAAACCGCCTTTGTCACGCCAGATGGGTTATACGAAATTAAAATCTTGCCTTTCGGCTTATGCTCTGCACCTGCTACTTTTCAACGGTTAATGTACACTGTACTTTCTGGGCTGAAGTGGAAAACCTGCTTAGTCCATCTCGACGATGTCATAGCGTTTTCCGCAACGTTTCAAGAACACCTTGAAAGGCTCGAAGCGGTTCTGCAGTAAATACGATCCGCCGACCTCACCTTGAAGCCGGAAAAATGCCACTTCTGCTTCGAGGAGCTACAGTTTCTCGGAGATGTCGTCAGTCGTGCGCGAGTCCACCTGGACACCGGAAAGATTGCCGCAGTCTCACAGTTTCCGATACCGTCAGATAAGAAGGCCGTGAGGCATTTTCTGGGCCTTTGAGCGTATTATCGGCGATTTATTGCTGATTTCGTTCGTATTGCATGGGCCTTAATTCGTCTCACGAGGGATGATGTAGCTTTTGTATAGGGTGTTGCGGCCTCACCGCTGCCACCGCTTGTTGTGGTTCGTCGCTGCCACCATTTGTCGTGGACTCGTGTCGCCTTCAGGCCAGGAGTCCACGGGGCAGGAGGGAAGAGTACGAGGAGTCGGTTTAAGAAGAGAATATTTACATTTATTTACAGCATGGTTTGAAGGTGATGGCCGAATCTCTATCAATCCTGAATCCCGGGGTACTCCCGTGGATTAAATAACCAGCGTCGTCCGGCGACGCCTTCTTGGGAGGGCCCAGTTGACGCTTCTTCTTCCAATCGGAGGTTGCGGGTCCAAAGGGGAAGAAGGTTGTGGACCGCCCCTTCAACTTCGAAGGTCGCCGAGGCAATCCTTATCTCAGTCGGATGGATGGATGGATGGATGGATGGATGCTATGAGCTTCCCCTTTGTAACGGGGCGGTGACATGTGCGCCACCAGGCTCGTAAGAAGATTTAAGAACTTTTTTTCTCTCTTTTAATTTTCCTCAGTGCCTTTTAAATTTACTTCAATCAAATCGATCATGCCATATCAAAAACGGAATTTCATAGCCCAGTTCCCTGCCCCTTATGGCAGAAATTCCATATTTCTCCCTATAATTATTTTTGTCCGTTCTCTCTAGTTTTCTGCCACCAGTATTCTAACCGTCTCTTACTTATTTCAATCGCGGCTATGTTCAGCTTCCCGTTGTTCGCTCTAAAACCCAAGGCTTCATGTAGGGTGGTGCCCAAACGTACACCTGGGTGGATATTTCCGCATTCAATCAGAACATGCTCTGCCGTTTCCCTATCTTCCTCACAGCATGTGCATTTTTCTTCTTCTTTACTGAATTTCGCTTTATAAACACGCGTTCTAAGGCAGCCCGATCTCGATTCAAACAATAAAGCGCTTCATCTTGAATTATCATAAAATGCCTCCCTCTTTATTTCGTTTTTGCCCTCTCGGTAGTTATTCAGAGTCGGTTTTTTTTCCATCGCTGCCCTCCTGTAAATCTTCTCCGCCTCTCTGACTTTTCCCTTTACGCTCTTTGTTGTCAGTTCTCTTAGAGCCGTATATTTACTGGTGAGCCTCCTAGTTCTCGTTCTCCACTGCGTGTCAACGCTCTTTCTATATAAATAGCGGAACACCTTCACTTCCCACCTAACCTCTTTCATATTCCTTAGCCTTTCTTCAAACCTTATTTTGCTCTGCGCTTCCCTTGCCTCAAAACTCGCCCATCCCATATCGCCCTTTACAGACTCGTTTGTCGTTTTACCGTGAGCACCCAACGCGAGGCGTCCCACAGTTCTTTGATTCACATCCATTCCCGATTGTGTCTCTGGCCTCATGCACACCACTGAGTTCCTAAATGTAAGCCCCGGTACCATTACCCCTTTCCACAGACCCCTAAGCACCTCGTACCTATTGTGTCCCCATAACGCTCTGTGCTTCATTATTCCTGCGTTCCTCTTTCCCTTTGCTGCCAAGGCTTTTTCCTGTACCTTCATGTATCTATCACCCTCATTTACCCATACGCCAAGGTACTTGTATTCGCTTACTCTCGGTATTTCTTGGCCCTGTATGGATACCGCCTGGTCGTTGGGATCATTGAATACCATCAATCCGCATTTTGTTACACTAAATCCTAGTCCTAGATCCTCGCCTTCCTTCCCGCATATATTCACCAGCCGTTGTATATCATCTCGACTGTCCGCGAATAAGACAATATCATCAGCATAAAATAAACCCGGAAGCATCTGCTCAATCATCACGCCGCCCTGTTTGTGTGACAGATTAAAACCAATGTGGCTATCTCCTAACGCTTTTTCCATTCTAACCATGTACAGCATGAATAACAGCGGCGACAAAGGACATCCCTGTCTCAG